>PVLD010006992.1:27801-95483 GCA_004027595.1 Dinomys branickii
TGAAGCTCCAAGGGACAGACTGCCCTTTGACCTGAAAGCCAGCAGCTTCAAGCCAAAGCCTCTCTCCTAAAGACCCCTTGCCCTCATGCGGAAAGGGGCTGAATGAAATCTAAGTTGATTCTGTTGCTCCCACTGGGGCCACTCCTTCTCCTGGCAGGAGTAGGAAGATCTCAGGGTCCTCAGGGTCCTTAGGGTCCTGGGGGTGACAATTCTGACAGTGTTCTGGTGGCACCCTCCTGTGATTTAGAAATTGTCCCCAGAGAGGGGCTGACTTGCATATTCCTAGTCCAGGTCAGCCCCTCTTTTCAGCATTGTGTGAGTTCAGGGCAACACAGAAAAGCAACTCTTATTTGCTAGAAATGAAGATTTTGTTTTTTTCTTTTTTTAATTTTGAAATAGCATCAAGTTGGATTAGGAGGTATTTGAAAAAGGGGGAAAGATTTCTAGAACATGTTACAAATTCAGACACAGTGGACAAAAATATGAAAAATATGGAGGAAGGAACTTATTTGAAATATTTTCATTACTTCCAAATATTTGAGACAATCAACATGGTGGGCATCAGTGGAGGTCCAGTCAAGAGGCACAAATGGTACCAGTTATTGAAACAGAGTGGATATGATGTAAAGAATTGCTACCTGGGTATTGAAGCACTGACAAAGTGGGAAGAAAAGGAGCACAGAAAATTCACAGAGGCTACAACCACAATAGGCAGCTGACATTTCTAAGGCCCAAGGAACAGAGGGAAGAGGTGAGGATGATTCAAAAGTGAAAGCATGGTGAAGTCCTCACTACTGCTGTCTCTCAGGGAGCAGAACATGGCTGGGGTTGCTGGGAAAATTGTAAACTGAATTCAGACGCTGCTGCCGAGTAAATGACCACTGGCAGAATGAAGAAAAGAGGCCATGAACAAGAATGCAGACAGGAAACTAATGACAAGGCGCTGGTGTCACCTTCTCACCGTCACAGAGAAAGCCAGGAGCCAACCCCAAAGCAGAAGTGCAGTACCTTTCACAAAGAGAATGGTTGGAAGCAGAGAAAAGATCTTTCTAAATGGTATTTGTATGAACCACCATTGATAAGAGAGGGAAAACATTCAAAGCAATGAATAAATATTTCAAAAATAAATTTTAAAAGTTAAGTAGGTTAAACTTCTCCAGAGATCTTATTTATCTTTTTAAAAATCATTTGCAAAACCCATTCTTTCTCAGATAATGGGTCTTTCTCAAAGACAGATCATCTAGAGTGAATAAGACATTTTCACAAATTCTAAATGTAGGAAGAATGGATATATCAGGTCCTACTATACTTGTAGTCATAAAGGGAAATCTTGTTAAAAGACAAATGACAGCACATGCAAAGGCCCAGGCTTCAATTTTTTGACCTTTCTATAATTAGACCCATGAACTATACACCAGCTCAGTTTGTCTCAAATATTGGAAATGAGTTGTTCTGGATGACAAGTAGTTAACCAAATAAGTGGACACTTACCTGGGTAATAAGAACATCTATGTGGGTTCTGGAATGGAGATGATTCACATGGGAATTTTCCATAAGGTGCTCACCCAATCCATCACTTGAGGAAGCTGTTGGTCAGGATTAAGATGTATTTTGTCTGGTGTTCACAGGCCCTAGACATTGGCTCTTACTATCAGCTAAAGCTGGGGTTGAAAATTCAGCACATCTTTGTCCATTTCTCATTCTTCTTGTGTGCTGGTAAAGAGGGAAGCAGCTGTCATCTGGGTAATCATCATCAATAAATATTTACAAGCTGGGCCCTGTACTTGCACTGGAAGTATAAAATGTGTATCACACTATCATCTCCAACAAGCTTTCCAAGTCAGGTGAGGAGGTAGAAATGTACACATACACGTGGCACTGCCTACACTGTGGTAATTGAAGTGATTAACCAATGAAAAGTCACCAAGCCATCCCAAGAGGAGGCAATAACCAATGGAGTAGCCAGAGGAGACTGTAGGGAGGAGGCAGGGATTGCACTAGGTGGTGGGGAGTTAGGTAAGATGGCGCCAGAAAGGTGCCTAGTGGATGGTGGAAATGGTTTGGAAGCAAGAATAAGCATGGCGCCTTGGTAAACCACAAACGATGTAATTTGGTTGGAGAGAATGTTTATTCTAAACTTTAGTGAAATATGTTTTGAGAAGTGATCATGGCTACTGCAGCTTTAAAAATGAAGCTCATTTAACTCCAGCATTTTCTTCTTTTTAGAAAAATCTAAAAGGCCACAATTACGTTGTTATTTTTTCCACTCTGAAAAAAAAAATATGCAGACTTTGAGCAATTACACTTCTGTTTTTTACTCAGCAATAGTTGATCAATATCTACTTTATTGAAGTTATCTCCAAGCAGGGCACTGTGCTAGAGATTGCCAAGTCTGCAAAAAATTTTGGAGTATTTTCTATTTGAGAGAGAGACAGATAGTGAGAGAGAGAGAGAGCAATAAAAATGTAAGGCAATGCATAGAGAAGAGCAAATAAGTAGCACATGCCATCATGCTAGCTGTGTTTTATGGACTTGAATGAAGAGAGTGTTCTGCAATTTAATAGCTGCCACCAGGTGTGTACGCTTTGGTCTTGAGCTAAGTGTAAGCCAGTATCTTTGTTACTTTGCTCTCGTAGCTGAGACAAAATACCAGACACCCAAAATTAAGGAAGGAAAGGTTTCTTTAGCTCGCAGTTTGTGGATGTTTCAGTCCACACTCGGCTGGCTCCAAGGCAGAGTGGCTCATGGCAGAAGTTAGGAAGCTGTCACTACCAACGATCTCAGTGACTTGGAATAGGGTGGTGTCTGTGGGCATGGAGATGAGTGGATGGAGACAGGACAGAATTAACAGTCCTTGGTGACTGGTTACATGTAAGGTAGGAATCAGAGAGGGAAGCCAGGGATGCCTCCAGGCTCCAGGCTGAAGTCCTCCAGTGGCTGAAAGTGCCATTTAAATCATGGCAGCAGAAGGTCTGGGTGTGGGTGGAGAAGTTGTTGTGTCTTACTGACAGATGGTGAAGTTGCTTCTCTTTGTTTTCCTGCATTTCCCAAATTCTCCCTGGTGTCCAGACTTGTACAACAGAAAAGCCCAAGGACAAGTCATAATATTTGAAATACCAATGTGCAGGACAAAGACAGGCATTAAACAGGTTCAAGACTAAATGTTGAAATCCAGACTAAAACATTTATTCTTTCTGCATTTTTAAAAGTACCTTTTAACTTGCCTTCCATGGAGGTGTATATGGGTATATTTTAGAATCAGGGGAAAAAGTTTCCTATTTTGTTAGCTTTTGAGTCAGAGCTATATTTGGCATCAACAAATAGGTCAGCTTGGTCAGGAACAGATGAGTCATGGGTCCAGGTCAAAAGGAAGGAAAACACAAGGGAGCAGGGGCAGAGCAAGTGTCACAGCCAGACTGCCCCACTGGCTCCTGTCTCCACCCCCCACTGACACCAGCCCATTCCAGAGCACTTCCAGCCCTCCCAGCTGCAGGGGCTGAACTGAGAGGGCTTCCCTGAGACGGGGAACCAAAGATTCCCAAGTTCCAGAGTCTTACTTTGTCTTAATTTTAATTTTTATTTATCTTTTCCCCCGTTTACCTGGCTATACAAAGTAATGAGCATCATTTTGGCGGATTCTTACAGCCACATAACACACCGAGCATTTTTACCCCCAGCATCCCCAGTGTCCCTCACTTCCCCCATCAGTTCCACATTTTGGGGGTTCGATGGATGGGATGAATTTTGCTTGTACCCAGGGCTGAACTTTCCTGTGGAATCTGCCTTGCCCACGTCTGGCTTGGCTTTAATGTCTGACACCCTGGAGAGCACCTCACAGGTGACCACGGCTGTGACAGGAGGACTTTGGTTTGTGCCAGTGTTTAAAGGAATGGGAAACCCTGGTGAGGATCAGCTTTTGCTTTGTTTCTTTCCTCACTGCCCCCTCTCAGCTTTTCCTGATGCACCCTTATCCATCAGAGGTCCATTACCGACTACTGGTGAAACGTATATGGTATCTGAACCAGCCAACCTCAGAAAGCTCCCTGCTGATTTATTTACCTCAAACATTTACATGCTACTTATGGAGACTAGAAACCAATCAAAGTGGAGATTTAATATATAAAAACAGAAAACAAAATACTTTTTAAATGTTTATCTCTTTTGAACTCCAAGGCAGCAATAATCAAAGCAAGGAATCCGCAGGGAGCCCTGCTAAACAGCCCCCTCAAAAAGCTACCTATGTTGAATGTACTTTTCAATGGGTGTGATCTGACAAGTTCTCAAAAGCTCTGTTACAGGTAAAAATAATGTTTAGAGTTAGATTGGGTTTGTAAACAATATCTCCTTCTATTTTTCAAATTCTTTATACTATTGTTATGTTAAATTCAATTAAACCCCAGTGACCACTGCAGAGATTCTTGACCCATCTTCCTCTTGACCCTCAGTGGGTATTTTCAGAGGAGCCCACTTTTATTGTTAAATTTTTCTCCAGAATCTAGGCTTTCTGTCAAGTGGTCAATCGTCTCCAAAATAACATGGGTTTCCACTCATTGCTGCTGGAAGACGGTACTAAGGGGTTGTTTGGAAATGTCAGTATTTGGCCTCTGGTTTTGCCTGGTTTTTACAAACTGATAATAATTCACATAGGTTGTCAAATGGAGGAAAAGAGGTGGGGAAGGAGGTCTCCAAATTCTGACTCACTATACCTGAGGACATTTTTAAAATGATAAACCCCAACCTATGTGTTTGAGAGCTGCCATGTTTGGAGCCATAGAAAGAGAAGTCTGAGAGGCCATGAGGAGGCTGAATCAGTATGGGCTTGGGCTGAGGAAACCTGAGGAGAGCTTCAGGCTCTGGGATCCCCTGTCACCAGAGCCCCAGGGAGCCGCTTAACATGTACAGACACATACATCTGTAGCTGCTGACTCCCCCTGGTTTCCCTGCTGGCTTCCTCTGGTGCTGTCCCTGGTTATTAAGGCCAGGCAGAGTGAGGGACTGTCCCATCAGGACGGAACTTCAGATCCAGGTCCCCCGGCATGGTGCAAACCTGTCACTCCTTCAATACCCTAAAGGATCATTTCTGAAATAAATGTGCAAATAATTCTTCACACTGACAGGCCACTCACTCTATTTTTTAAGCACCACTCTTGGTGACTAAAACCTGAGTTTTAGGACACAATGGAAGATAAAGAAAAAAACTATTTTCCATTCATGATCTCAATTTCTTCATCTTCAAAGTAATAAAGAAAACCTAGATATTGAAGCCACATTGTTATGGATTTTAGATCTTTAGATTATATGATATTAAAGAAAATCACAGTAGGTAGAATAATGAATCACTTCATAGATTTAAATCAAGAGGCTTTAGAAAAATATGTACTTTCTTCATGCATCCCCTATGTAACTCAGTCCATTTTGAGGCAAAAATTAGATTCCAGGCAGGTGCCTTGTACCAGTATAAGCAGAAATGTTTTCCATGATAGATCTGGGGAAAGAAGATGGCTAAGCAACTGTATCTGGAAGTGCTTTCTTGCTTGGTAAACACAAGGCCGAATGCACAGAAAGTCTACAGAGGGGGTGATGACGAACAAGAAGTCTGAACACAGCCTTTGCAATGGTATCGTGAAGCTTATGAGTGAAGGCACAGAATTTCCTCCTGGAAGTTGCTTTGTAAGAATGTAATAGGGCTGAGGATTTAGCTCAGTGGCGCAGCACCTACCTGGCAAGCGTGAGATCCTGCATTCGATTCCTGGTACCACAAAAAAAGTATATAATATTAAATGTTCTAAAGGGACAGGAAATCCAAGATTAGTTCAGAAGTTTAACAAAATTATTAAGGGTCCATCTTTCTGACCTGGCATTGGTGTTTGGAAATGCTGCATTTCTGGTCTCAAAATGAGTTAGTTTACTGCAGGATGCTCATTATAACCACTCACAGGCCGAGGACCCTAAAGAATGGCCATCAATGGCCTATGCTCATTACCCTTCTTCCCTCCCTGGTGATGGCTCCATATTCCCTGAACAAAATGTCTGCCCGACAGCTGAACAAAAGTGAGGCTGGGCTGACAAGACACAAAAAGGGGCTGCTGGAAAGGCAGCCACTGTCTTTGCCACAACAGCACAGACTACCCTATCTGTGGATAATTTCTCCAAATAGCTAAACTCAGTTCAAGGAATAGCTCTTTGCTGACAACAGTCTGTGCCACATTTGGGAAATCTGTGTGAGACTCTTCCAAACCAACAGAATCTCTTCTTAGTGTGCTTATGACAAACTCGGAGATAAAGACAACCTAAGGTTGGTATATATGTAGGAACAAGATTCAAAATGCTCATTTGAGTTTGTTGTTTTCATAACAACAGGTTGGTAGATGGGATTTGCAGGAAATCTTCCCAAAAAGAACTTGTTTTGAATTCTAGAAATGATGAGTGTCCTCTGTTTATTAGTTCTGCCATGAAAAGAGGTTCTGTGCATATCCGCAAGCACCTGGTACTCTCTCACGGAAGGCTCTGAGTGTCTTATAGGCTGAGTATCCAACCTCTGAAAGCACTAGCTGGGCAATACAAAGATGTAGGTCACCTGTCTGCTCCAAGCCTTAGCTATTTTAGGAGAAAGATGGTCTCTGTACCTGCCACACCTGTTATCAAATGAGAGCAGTGACACTTGCCCTCTCCGCACATCCAAGGAAAGTAACTGGCAGACCAGTGTGTAGGAACACAACATAGGCTGTGCATAAATAGCACACAGGGAACAAAGCACTGTGGGCTAACCCAGGGCACCCTCCTGGTCCTCTGCTGGCTTGAGTCCAAGAAGATGAAGCAACAAACACAGCTTCCAGAATAAAGCACACCCTCATGTGGCATGCCCAAAGGGTCAAGGTCCAGCAGGAGGCATGGGCACGCGGCCAGCAGATGCTCTGTTAGACAACACAGCTGTAACTTCAACATCCAGCAAACCTAAAACTCAGAAATATCCATCCCAGCTTTTGCTAGGTGGTCTACACCTGGAAAGCTGCCCATTTTCCCACCCCTTATAAAAGCAGCTCTGGAAAAAACAAAGCTGGAAGAAGTAAAACTCCCTATGCTTAAACAATATAATTTTTGGTGGAAATCTGACCGCCAAATCTCCAACTGCAACAACAGACTCAATGAAGTAAAATAAAGCAAATTTTCCTTAGGAGTGAAAAACTGCATTAATCCCTAACATTCTGTCTCCCACTGTGTTCAGAATGGAATGGAATTTTCAAAGGACCCTGATGGGCTTGCAGTTCTTCCTCATGGACTAAGTCTCTTTCCTTTCGACTGGTAAAATATGACCAGCTCTGGGTGGGGAGCTCAAGACACAGCACCCCGTGTTGTCTAGAAACTTAACTGGATAGGTCTCTTTTTGAGACTTCCCAGGATTATTTAATATCCAATGAGATAAGCCATTTGAAGCTGCAAGTATCTGGTTTGGCAAATGTATTTTCATGCACCACCCTCTGGTCATTGAGATATGCCATAGAAGGGAATAAATACATACAGTAATCTTACTCTTCTGCTAATCTGGATTCTGAGGATGGAGGCTGGTGGGAAATTCATGGGCTGGAACAAAATCTGAAAGTGAACTTTATGAATCTTGATTTAAATACAACAGCATTCCCCAGAACCACTCTCACCCGCAGCACAACCAACACGATGCCATCACTTTACCTTTCAGACTGTGAGCAGCTGCTGAGAGGTAGCAGATAGGACTTTATAGCCTCATCTCTATCCTGAGGCCCTTAGAGAGTTTCTGCTCCCTACCTCAAAGTGGGAAGGAAAGAATGGGCCACATTGGAAAAATGGCTGAGGGGTAGAAAAGTGAGCTTCAGAGAAACTCATTCTTAAAACATACTACTGTTCCAGAGAAAGGATACTATGAACAGAGGCTTTGTATCTTTGAAACAAACCCAATGTCCATTTTGACATTGTATGGGTTAAATCAGCTTTCTGGGCTTGGATGGAGGCAAAATTTGCTATGTTGTTTCTCTAAAGAAATGTAGTCTGTAGTCCAAACAACCAATTTATATTTGAACTCCAGGACCACAACTCATTTGTTAGTAAAATTGCAGTAATTGTTTTCTTTGGGTATTTTTAATGAGCCAAATAAACAAATACCATCCAAAGCAAATAATCAGTAATTGAATAATATGTACAAATCTATAGTGATTAAGCTTATTTGGAAAAATAGGTATTCATGGCATGGTGATGGATGCAAATTTTGTAGGACAGAAATTGATTTAAAATGAAGGAATCATGTAGGAAGAACAGATTTATCTAACAATTTTAAGCTGCAATATTTTTTAAAACTACCCATGCAATAACTGTATACTGAGTAACATTTTACTAAGCGCAAAATCACAAGGGCAGTTGAGTATTAGCCAATTTAATCACCATGAGAACTCTTGGAGATATTACTACACAGAATTTTACCTTTGACTAAACTTAAGCACAAAGAAGTACTCTGCTGAAGGTCAAAGGGAGACTTGGGCCATCCAACAATCAACTCTAACTTGTGATATCCCATAATACTAAAACTTTTATAGTCGAGGCTTTATAAATCTTCAGACTTTACCATTTTCCAAAAGAGGCTCTTTAAAAGGATTTACTTTTATTTAACAATGTGTATGCATTTTTAGTGGTCACAATTTCTTGGGGTTGGAATTGATAGCTGGTCTCTTTTAGAAAATTCAGTACAGGTAACACAAATCAGATGTGATCATCCCAGACTTAGGGGTATGTCTGTTGTACATAGGAAGTGGGAGAGCTGCTTCTGTGGTCTGTAGTATAGACACCATCAGAATTGTCCCAGAACAGCCTGCTTCCAGGGCACAAAGGACAAACAGGAACAGGCTCCACACCTATGAAGAAGCTGAGGTCAAGCCTCACTTCCTGGACAAATACTTAACTCTCTGAGCTCCTTCCATCTCATGTACAATGAGGAGAACCCTCGCTTTGCACTTTATAATTACTGAACCGGATCTCCCCAGATCTCGGCATCAGAAATTCCACCACTGTCTGTTACTTAATCTCTGCCTTATGTATAAAAGGAGAGTCTAACATGCACCTCTCACAGGTGTAGGGTTGAGCACACCTGTGAAAACACCCTGGGAAGTGGGTATAATTTCCCACAGTGTTTAGTAGCTCCCCCACAGCTCAGGTGAGTAGACGCACTAGTCACACTTGTGCCAGGGAAGGACATAAGTTTTAGATCCTCCAGCTTTTCTTATGAGAATAGCCAAGTTCTGGGGCTGGGGATATAGCTCAGTGGAATAAGCGCCTGCCTAGCAAGCGTAGGGTCCTGAGTTCGATCCCCAGTATCGCCAAAAAAAAAAAAGAATCAGAGAATAGCCAAGTTCTTCTGGAACCCCTTCATGCAAAGGGAAGGCAGTTTATGTCGATAGAGTTTGGGGAGAGCAGAGGTCAGCTACCATGGTGGTTACCAATTCCAGGCACTTGGGCGAAACCACTGCATCGCCCTCTTTATCAACAAGGGAGTGAAAACCACACTAGCTATCAACCCAACTTCCAACTGGTGCATTGAACTGGACTTGAAAGAATTGTGGCTTGGCCCCTATTTAAATCTCTCTCATGATGTATTGCCATAGCCCAGAGGATTTTGGAAGAACTTGGAAATTCTAAAATAATTATCAATGTTCTGAGTGACCTGAGACTAGTCAGAGGCCCTTTGCGGAATCATAACATTAGGGAGGTAGAAGAGGTGTCCCCTCCCAGTTATTGGAGAGACCCTCACTTTTTTCCAGGTGTAAACATACCTGATAATTTGAAAGTTCCACTAAAACAAATAAATTGAGGTCAGATGGGAAAAATCATAAATCTCAAAGATGTGCAGGGAGGTAGGGAGAAGTGAAGGGTTAACTTAACAAATCGGGCTGGATTTAAATGTTTTATTGCCTTCTTATTAAAGATGCAGTCAGCTGTGACAACTACCAATAACACAAAGGGGCTTCAGTGCCTACAGAATGTTCAAGGAAGAAGTATCATTTCAACCAAGGCCTTGATGTACAAATGAGTTGGACTCCCTCATCTCTGGACTTGGTCTATCTCACCATATGGTTTGTCAGCTGGGATCTTATGACTCAACCACTTTAGAAGGTAACCGAGACGCGGGGGGTGGGGGCGCATATTTATTTTTCATCTCATAGTGGGCTCGGTTTATGCTATCACAAGTACTGACAGCTTGAGGAAGAGAATGATTAATGACCTGTCTATTCTTAAAATAAGATTTTGAGGGGCTGGGGGTATAGCTCAGTGGCATAAGCGCTTGCCTGGCAAGCGCAAGGTCCTGAGTTTGATCCCTGGTACCGGAAAAAAAAGAATAAGATTTTGGACAATGTCCTACAGTTATAAAAATGAGAATGTAAGCCACTAGGTAGCACTCTCAGGGGCAAGCATCTAGTTTCAGGGAAAGGGCTGATACCCCTTAAAAGGATGGTTCTATCTAGTTGCTAATTTAGGATAAGGCCTTCCAGAGAAGACTACAAAGCACGGTTTAAACCAGCCAAAGCCACCCAGCCCCTCTTCTAGGTGACCCAAAGCAGTTTCACGTATTACGGTGTAATGCTGACTTCACCGGGTCTGTCATTTTTGAACAGGCAATGGAGAAGCACGCCCAGAAACTGGGCATGCTTAGGACTATGCTCACATGCAGCTGTGATGGTGTTTTCTATATGAACATGTATGAACTTCCCCAATAGCAGCTCCTTGCTTGCTTTGTTCAGGCAGAGGCCCTGCTTTAAGAATGAGCCCTGGTACGCTCTCCTCAGGTGCTCCCAGCAGATACCTCTCTTATCTCCTGGTTGTACTTCTAGAGTTTGTGCTCACCAAGAGGTCAACCCATTGCGTTCCGGGACGGAAGTAAGAAGAGCAGAAGCTATGACACACCTATGAAAACGTGAGGTTCCTTCTGAGGACCTGAGGAACTACCCAGCCAGGCATAGGGTAGACTCTTCCCGATGCCGGCCTGCCCCCGGCAACGTCCATCCTGGGCCATGCCTTTGGGCACATGACAACCTTGGGATGACTTCTGAAAAGGGTTTGTACCTGACCCCAACCCAGAGCAACTGAAGAAACAAGAGCAAAGCAGGGTATCACTTTCAAGAGAAGAATATTAAGGAGCTCACTAAGCTTGAACATTATCCAGTAACAGAGGCCTCTTTGCAAAAGCATGATTTTAAGTTATAAACTGATGTTTTTTTTAATCAAGGTTTGAGCATCAATCTTTTTTTTTTTTTTTGGCGGTACTGGGGATCGAACTCAGGATCCTGCGCTTGCTAGGCAGGCGCTTATTCCACTGAGCTATATCCCCAGCCCCATAAAATTTCCCTGAATCCAGAGTGGTGTTTTTCTTTTTTTTTTTTTTTTGGCGGTACTGGGGATTGAACTCAGGACCCTGCGCTTGCTAGGCAAGCGCTTATACCACTGAGCTATATCCACAGCTCGAGCATCAATCTTAACTGAAAGCCAAGAACAAATTATCTTTTAATAACTCATGTCCTAAACAACTTTTTACCCCACTTTAAGGATGCAAGGGCTTGTTCAAGTGTTTTTGGATTTGATACAGTGCTAAGTGTCTGCATATTTTCAAAATATTATCAATAAACAGAGCTGGGAAGTACCACATACTTGTATCCTGGCTAATGTGATTGAACAGAATATATAATGTACTAGGCATTGGTCAGATATGCCACGTTCTTATATAATCTTTATGATCAACATTCTAAACTGTGTCTTTTAAGATAACTAAACACATTCACGAAACACACTAATAGTGGATATTTAAATATCTCTGTCATTTGTTCAAGCATTTTTACTTTTGTAAGAGGCTGTTGTCATTAGCAAGAAATGGTGCCAATATTTATAACACCTTTCATAGTTAGGAATCATTTTTACAAAGAAAAAAGTGATTTTTATTAGAAAATAAGGGTTTATTCTAATACTACATCACCAGCTATGAAAATGCACACCAAAGAACTATAACAGTCTTATGAAGAACACAGCCCAATGACAAAAAGCATGATCTACTATACCTCTAAGAACTGGAAAACACACAGACACTCCCCACGCCCCTACACACACACATGCACAGGTTACATAAGCAACAGTGATGTATGAAACACAGCAGAAGGACACATTATCCTTAGAAACATATAACATGAGTTTCCTTTAATTTACTCTGCTCAAAGAAATTCTTGATCAAGAAAATTTCACACCTAACACTACACACAGGAAAGATCATAAAGCAGAAGTTTCCATTTCCTAGAAGTTGCCAAGTGGAAGGTTAAAACATGTAAAATCCACATACAAACAGAGGCTGTCATGGGGCTTGCCATTTAATTGTAACAGGTGACCAGAAAGCTTTGCACGGGACTATTTACAAAACAGTAGCAGGCCATCCACAGGACTGCATCTTCAGTACTTCCCAACTTGTCCTTTACACATGGGACAAGGAAGGGAAAGGTTATTGAGATCACAGAAGTGTTTGCTCCCGACTGCTACAGCGCTCCCTGATAAAGAAAAGTCCTTGGAGGAGACTTATCCTGTCCCTGTTCCAGGGGTCTCGATGATACCGGGGTCTCTTCACTGGACCCAACAGTTCTCGCTGTTCGTGGGTTCAGGTCTGGCATCGGGGTTAGGGACAAGCAGGCTGCCACTGGCTCTGGGGCCATCACCGGGGCTGTCAGCCGAGTTCCTTCCAGGAAGGTGGCTGACAAAGACAGGTTTCGCAGTGGGCTCTGCGAACCCCGCTGGGTTCTGTTGCGCAGCCTTGACCTGCAACACACACACCTTGATCAGAGGCCGAAATCACATTCACATTCACATTCACATTCACAACATGAAGACCAAGCCCCATGTTGCCCAGTGTAGGATCTGCACATGATTTTATTATTTCCTTTCCTGAGAACAGGTCCTCGACCTAACAAAGGACTTCAGAAGACGTGGGACACAATCTCTAACAAGCCACCAGACTTCTCTGTCACTTCTGATGGCCAAACTGGCTTTCGAAACAAGTGCGGCATTTTTAGATCAGAAGTTCAACTCTTTGGAACAAAGACCCTGATGTGTGCACTGTGTATCCCTAACACCCACAATAACTTGACTACATAGGAAATGTTCGAGAAATTCCTTATCAAAAGCTGCCTGTTTGCTCTAATTGAACCCTGACTGTCATGCAAAGTCAGTGTAAATCAAGTTAGTAACCCTTTATCAGGTAGCAGCTATATTTACCTTTAAAAGACTTAGGACCTGACCTTCATATTAAAAAGTATTTTAGTTATACTCTTTACACTGTGTTTCCAGCTGAAGTCCATCCAGCCTGGGCAACTTCACGACTTAGTGGGGCTGGTACAACATGTAGCTTCTTAGTAAGTTAATGGGTTATACCTTGTCTTAGTTTTACGTACTTGCATATGCACACGGGGCTATTATTTTAATGTTGATTGTATACATTATGTTTTGTGTGGTATAACACATGTATGATGTTGGTTACATCGGCAATGGGGCAACGCATTAATGCAGAACGTATACAAGATAAGAGGACGGATTAAGTTTATAAACTAATACATGATATGAATGCAATATTGGTGAAGGAATAATTTAGTTACAGTTACAGCTTTGGGTGCAGGTCAAGCTCAGGCTCCTGGAGTAGATTGGGTCACCTCACAGACGGGTGGCTTATGGTCACGAGAAAGTGCTGGAGTATGAGCTTCTTGTTCAATTTTGATGTCCTAGGGAGATGAATCTCCCAGTTTAGTTTACAAGACCATAGTAACACTTATAGTATATAGACTCATCATTTTAGTAGTTTATTTTCTAGCCGGTTCATTAATGGCATAAAGGTTAAAATAGCAGAAAAATAGAAGACTGGTACAAGATGACCACTTATAGTAAATGAGTGTTGCACCGGCTGGTCTCTTAGGGGCCGGAACCCTGGGCACTGACTGCCATGGCTGCGTCCAGGAGATCGAGTCTCAATCACTAGGCGTTCCTGAGTGTGTTCATCCCAGGGACATAATAAACAGAACGGGCCGCACCTACTCTGCATGTTACCCATTTCCCAGGAAGCATCTCCCTCTAAACCCAGCTGGACAACAAAAGAGTTCTTAAGCCTGAGTGTCTCATAAACCTGAATTATTCAAAGGAAAATGGATGCATCTTGAGACCATAACGTTAAATGAAATAAGTCAGACACACAAGCTTAAATATCACCTGGCTTCTCTTATACAAGAAACCCAAAGAGTAAATGAAAAGCAAAACAGAGACAAATGATGGGAAATAGGGAGATGGCTCTTTTCCAAAGGGAAGAGAAAGGGGGGCGGGGAAGGGGAAGGAGAAAGAATTAAGATGTTGTATGCACAGGCACGAACGCCACACCAGGAATGTAATCATCGTGTCCCGCAAACATGTGCTAATAAAAATAAACACTGAAAAACATAAAATTCTTCTGCAACCCAGAAACCCCTGAGTGTCTAATGCACTGCTTTAGAAAAATAACATCTTGTTCTAAATGTTTAAAGCTAAATGATGAAATATGGTTAATGGATGAGGCAAGCATTTTGCTGGGTGACTCAGAAAATGTTGAATTAAACTGCAAATCACTAGGCTTGGTTCTGCAGAGTTTGAAACTAATCACATAGTGTGGGGTCTCTCCTTTCAAGCGGACCTCCCACTGCTCACTGCTAGTGCAGAGCTGCGGAGCAATCCCTGACTGAACCGCATGCAGCCACGTCATAGACTCAGACCTGCAGGAAACCATGGTTACCACTCTGCACCTGCAGGCTCAGCCACGTGCCGAGCAGGCCCCCTAGTGTGCAAAGCTCTTTCTCCCAGATAATAAATGTGAATGCCACATGCAAACCACTTTTAGCAGCAGTTCCTCTTTGAAAAAGAAGAAAAAATGACCCATGTGGTGATCAGGGTGATCTGATAAGACAATTTCCTAAGATGCCTTTATGAACATCTGTGGTCTGTGGTCACCTCAAGACAACAGTCACAGCTATGGAATTTGTTGGCGGACAGCCTTTTCCTTACATAGGAAGACACAGGCGATCCACAGACATAATCAGCTACCTATGCGTTCTGCAACTCAGAAGAGCAGGTAATGCTAAAGGTAGCCATGGTACATGAGGGGCGTGGAGAGTGCTAGCTGAGTGTCTCGGTTTAAGGGAGCTATGGAAACTTCCCTTGCTCTGTCTGAAAGTATCAGACCAACGGAATGGACATCACTTTTTACAGAGGGCTGAGGGAAGCCCCCGGCCACCCATCTGGGCGGTGACCCAATCTACGCCAGGAGCCCGAGCTTGACCTGTGCAAAGCAGCTCAGCAGTGTCGTGTGGCTAAGGCTGTGGTCAGGCTTCACAGCTCCAGCCTTTAGGAGCGCTGGCTGCTCACGGAGTTTTGCTTATGGTCACGGGAAAGTGAGGACTCACTCCACTATATTCCTCAGTACTGTATTGCTGGCAGGAAGCAAGTTAAATCTGATGTAGAGAAGACAAAGAATGAATATTTGAGGGGAGTGGAGAGAAATGTACACAAAATGGTACACTCTTTCTAACACAGGCAAAAGGGGGCCCCACTTCAAAGCATGACTTTTCTCATACCTGAATTAATTTCCTTATAACATAAATTACAGACACATGCATTAGTAGGTATAACTCATATGTAACTCTTACATAACAAAACAAGCCAATAGGCAAATGTGTTTGTTTTGATGCAACTAATCACCAACACATTTGCATGTTGGCATCCAGAATTCTGAGAAGGAGCAAGCTTGCTCATGGGAGAACTATTACATGTAAGAAAAGAGTTACTGTACTTTCAGTTTTGCTAGTTCCAGGTTATCAGATTGCTTAAAACTCTGACATGTGAGCAAAGTAACATCTCGAAATCGTAAAACTTCCTGAAGCTAGTCTAGCGATTTCCAACAATATTCCCATGGCCCTCAGTTTGAGAAACTCTGGCATGGTGGCAAGAGCAGGACTGTGGAGCCACGCGTGGTGGCACATGCCCGTAATCCCAGCACTCAGGAAGCTGAAGCAAAGGGACTCTTGCGAGTTCGAGACCAGCCTGGGCTACAAAGTGAGCTCATGGCCGGCCTGAACTGCATAGCGAGACCCCGTCTCAAAAAGACAAAAAAAAAAAAGAGAGAGCGAGCAGGACTGTGGAGCTGAAGAGGAGGAGGTGCGAACCCAGGAGGTCACGTCTTCATGAGTCTCACTTTCTTCCTTCTTTTATAACAACCACTACTGTAGCTTAAATCTAAAATGCCCCCCAAACCCTCACAGGCTCAGAAGGATTCTAAGCTGCCTTCTGGGGGTGGTAGAAGCAGTGTGCGGTTAGGAGGCAGGGTCTGTTAGAAGAGTGGGTCATGGTTCATATAACCTGGAAGGGTTCGTCTCCCTCCCTGGCCCCTCCCTGCGCTCACCGCTTCCTGGCGGCCCTGCTGTAAGCTGCCCTCCTCCGCCAGGCCCCTGGGCCAGGCCGTCCTGCCTCAGAGCCAGCCGACTGTGGGCTGAGATCGGGAGGCAAAATGAGCCTCTCCCTCCTTACGCTGTGGGTGTCAGGAATTTGTCCCAGCAATAGGAGAGGTGACAGACAACCACTTACTGAGAGCTCAATACATGAGAGAATAAAATGGGAGAATTAAATAAAATGCATATGAAGCCGACCAACAGGAATGGACACTATTGTCCACTAAGGGGCAAGGATGGCTCCTAGTCGCCCATCTAGGAAATGACACATCTATCCCAGGACCTCAGGCCTGGCTCCTTCCGACTCCTGCATACGTAAATGGCAGCTGCTGGTCTGGCTTATAGTATTTACCTTTCTTATAGTATCTGGCTTACAGTATTTATCTTATAGTATTTACCTCATCTTTCTTCAGGAAGAAAGTTCTGTTAGCTGGTACTCTTTCTGTGTTACACAGCATTTTCTGGCTGTCTCTGAAGTACACAGAGGTCATAAAGATTGTGCCCCATCCTCAAAAATCTCAAGAGAGAAATCCAGGAACACAGCCCTTTCTTTAGCCATCTACTGAAATAGTGCTTTCCCCCCAGAAAGCAAAGAATGGCTAAAAGCCATGAAAACTCAGTAGCTTGATGCAGGTGAAAAAGCAAAGTTTGAAACAATACCCAAGGCTACAGGGGAAACCTCAAATCCTGCAAGTTGGCATGAAACCTTACAGTCCCTCTGCACTGTCACAGCCGTGAGGTGGCCTATCAGGGCAGGGACAAGCTCCTCCCTCTGACCCACCTACACCACGTCAGGAAGGTCAGACTTGGAGGCTACTGAGTGGGAGGACACCGTGTGGGACCAGGGCCAGAACATTACTGCAACTTCCTGGGTCACGGACGCAAGCCCAGTAATAGCCAGAGATTACCTTTTGTGATCTGCTGCCACCAGCTGTTGGTTTAGAGGACTCTGCAAGATTTTCTTTGCCCACGCTCTTGGGGGACATGGCTGACTTCTGCGCAGCAAGGCGGGGGCTGGTCCTGGTGGCCAGGGTGGTCCTCCGCAGGACATAGGGGCTGGTCTTCCCAGTCGGGATGTCAGCAAACCCTATGGACAAAGACACTGGCTGTCAAGACTGTGGGTCCAGTTCCACACAGTGGCCAAGTCATTGCACTAGGCAAAGTCTTAACACAGACAAAGGCAACTCCAAAAGTACTTTCTTCTAGTCCTGGGGCCAGGCACAACATTTCGGTTTCCCTGGAGCTCATCCACTGAGTGAATTACTAGCACGTTTTCTCTTTCAAGAAACAAAAACCACATAGGAAAAGACGGAAAAGGTAACATTACGCACCAAAAAATTTTTTTCTGCCTATCCTCTATGGAGGTTCTAGCTTGCATTATTCTAAAATCCAAGGAACACCAGCAGCCCTTACTGTAAAATTTGGATTGGAGGGGAAAAAAAAGAGGGCAACGTGGAAAAGAAAAATCCAAACAGCCAGCTGTTACATAAAGCCACTCTGCTGCAGGATGAGACAGGAGCGGCCCGGCCATCCCGAGAGTGACCACACTCTGGCTTGTGTCAGCTTCTTCCAGAGAAAGAGATGACACCGACAACACGGGGAAAAGGCCACTGACCCCATGGACAGTGGGAGAGGAGGCATCACATTACCCAGAGGCATTCAGGCGCTAACTGAGGCAGTGGCTACTTTGAAGCCTTTAAAAGAAAAATCACCCATCGGAAAGAGAGAGCTAACTCTTCACTACAGCTTTTCAGGACCGTGTTTTTCCAATCATCTACCGCAGAGAACGAGTTTTGATTGTGGGAGGGGCATTTCCAATCTGCTAAGCAATCGTGCTGGCATAATAAAATGAGACTGAGCCCAAGGAAGAAACATCTACATGCTCAGATGCTGCAGCTCTATCGACAGTTATGAAAATTTCTAACCTCTTCCTCAAAATTTGTGAACATTTTTTGACCATGTACCACTACCAGTAACAGGTGATTCTTTGGCTGGACCTGAATCCCTTGGCCACAGCTGGGCAAGCACTTGAGTTTAAAAAAAAAAAAAAAAAAATGTTCAGTGGCACCAGCCACTAGTGAGGGTTAGCGTCTTCCTCACTTGCTCTCTGGATTAGAGACAAGGAAGGAAAGCTTGAAGGGGGTCCCTGAAGAAATAACAAATTCTGAACAGGTTTCTCAGAGTCTCTTTTCTGCAGTGGGTCATGAGGAATTAACCCTAGTCATTTGTTCACAAACTCTGGTTACTGAAGGCGAGTTGGAACTGTTGCAGAATGCTGCAAAGCTCTAAAATGTCAGTGTTCCTATTTTTTATATGTGAATTATTGTACCAGATTTCAAAACAAATGCACGTATCATGTTCAGGGGCTTTGGCTTTGTTTTGTGGAGCTGGGGATAAAACCGAGGGCCTCCTCCGTGCTAGGGACAGGCCCTACCACCGAGCCGCACCCCTTGACTGAGGTCTTGGTTTTAAAATATGCATACCTTTCTTTACAACTTCGGGAAGTCCTTCTGGCTCACACTCTTCTCCATCCTCGGCAGGGTGCAGGCCACCACTCGTGACTGCTTTCCGACTTTTTTTGGGAAAAGTCTCGGGAGTGGAAGGCGTCAGTCCTCCTCCGCTCCCACAGATCCCACTGGACCTCTGCCTCTTGCCCGAAGCCTTACTCCGGCCAGATGACGACTTCCCTTCACCGAGCGAAGGGGCTGGGGACGGCCCTGGTGTGCCTGAACCTGGCAGGGCACCGCGCGGAGAACTGCTCAGAGCACGCTTAGGATGCTGCAAGCTCAGGCGAGCAACCTGTGTTTCTAACATCTCCTTCACTTTCTCTAACTTTTCATAGCTTATCAGCAGCGAACAGTACTTATCCAGGTACTCATCGGCCTCCTTGGCTTTTTCTTCAAGAGTTTCTTTCAGCTCTCTGATCTCAGTCACGAGCTCGTCCACGTTAACATCCACAGCAGCGCCTGTCCCAAAGGAAGTGACATGTCACATGCAATTTGATGCCGCAGCTGGCCTTGAGAAGGGACCATCTCAGACCTATTCTCTGCACCTTGCCGGAGGGGTTAGGGAGAATTACCTATTTGTGTTCTTAGAGTTCAAGTGACACTTGTTTGGAATATATGATATCTGCGTACAGATTCCAGCAGATTACACGCGCTTACTGGAATAGCTTATAGAAAACCCACCCCCACCTCTACCTCCTTTTTCAATCAACCTGATTAAGGATTTGTACCTTCTTTTCTCCCATCCATTCTTTTCCACAACAAGTGAGTGAATAGCAGAAATCAGGCAAGATCATGAGATTCGTGGTCTGGCTGTGAGACAGAAAGGACCCAATGGCGGGGCCAGTCCCAAGGCCCTCAAACCCCTGCAGGCACTGGAGTCCCAGAGTACAGGAGTGTGGGGGAACAACATAAAACTGTAGTCATTTTCTGCCACAGGTAACTTTAAATCCATTGGGAAACAGTCCCCAAAACCCCACCTTACTCCAAGCACTCCCCGAAATGGACACAGCTGACTGCCTTGCCAAGCTACAGCACGTGGCAGCCACTCATGCTGTCCCCCACCCAGGGGAGTGTGTCCCTCTGGGAGTGTGAGAGGGAAAAAGTGACAAGGAGAGGTATCTCTTGGTTCTTTTAATTTTGCTTACAGATCCCAAACTTTAGTTCCCACACCTTCCTCTTAGTTGACCCACAAAGCTGGGCCAGGACCAGTCTTAACTGGTTACTCACAAGTTAGTTATGTCAATGCAGATGCCGATTTGCCTTCAATGAAGAGACTACCTCAGTGGACATGAACAGGAAAAACTCTTCTTAGAGGATCAGAGGCAAAAGGTAGCACCTGCCAGGTATGGTAGCACTCAGGAGGCTGAGGCAGGTGGACTGCTGTGAGTCCAAGGCCAACCTGAACTACATAGCTAGACCCTGACCCAAAAAACCAAAAATCAAAAAACAGTAGCACCAGAGGTTTTTTTTGCAAGTTTTGACGAAGAGAAGCTGAAACAATTCAACTTCAAAAATCCTAAAATGACCCCAAGCAAAGGCCCCCATTCAGAAACTGGAAAATGAATAGCTGCTAAAAACAGACTCACAACAGAGCTCTCAGAACAGTTTCTCTGCAAATACACCCACACGTGCCCTCGCACTCCTGGGACAGGGTCTGAGGTAGCAGGCATGCCCCCTGCAACACCCACCTGTTTGTTGCTTCTGGGCCGCTTCGAGTTGAGACAACTCTTTATGCAGCATTTTCTTCTCGTCCTCCAGCTGTTTGCAGGATTTGAGCAACAACTTTATTTTCCCGTGAGCACGTTCGCTCCCCTTCTGTAGCTGATCTACCTGTTTCAGGTGGTCTGCCTACAAACCAAGTAATTCCACTTAAAACTGTGCATCTCCTTTTATAAGGCCTAAGGAAAAGCAACTATGAAATGCAGAACCATGTATTGTAAATCTAACATCTCAAGAGGCACAGACCCCCACACACTCAGCTTCCCACACCTCCGACACACCCGTGGTGTTGCCTTAGCATCACAGGCATCCACCGTGGCTCCTAAGATCACGCCCCATAGCTCATATGCCCATGACGGTGCTAAATGGTGGCGAGCACTGTAAGTCCGAACATGACATGAGCCCAAGGTTATTTCTGTTCCAAAGCTGAAAACAGTTCAGCGCCTTAGAGAAGGTTTTACAAAAGCCACCCAGGAGTGCGCACCCAGAATTAGCAGTCCACAGTACATTATGGGAGGCACTTACTTTGCTGGTTTTTACTTCTTCCAGCAGCACATTTAACTCTTCGGTGAGCCTGCTTTTCTCTCCGCTCAATTCTTCTCTCAGTTCTGCTGTTTTCTGTACCATACCCTGCATTTCCCTCTGAAGCTCAGCCTCCTTTGCAATCATGGTGTTCACCTGCAATTTAAAATTCATTAGCAACTGCTTTGGGAATCTATTTTGCTCCCATTAACCCTTTCCTGGCATTGACTTTGGCCTCCAGGGTCAAAACAGATCCTGGCAAATCTGCCCTTGACTAGTCCACTTGACCAGGATCCTCAAAACCTGCTGGTAAGCTTGCCTTCTCTTCTCAGGAAAGATTAATGAAGGACAGCCCGTAAAAATAAACAGTAACAGGGCCTGTAATATTGCTAAGTCATAAACTCCCTCACAAAGAAATTAATGTGAACTGAACACCAGAGAATAAGTCATGAGGCAGTGCTTTCGATTTCTAATAGTCCCTGGGTCTCAACCCCCAGGAGCAGGGCTACGCTTAGTGCAAACCCACGAAGGTCCTGGTGCTCACATTTGCCCCTTGCAGCGGAAGCCACCTGGTACAGTTTACCTCATTGCCTCAGTTAACTGTCAACTCTTGCAAGGTGTATAAAAACCTGGAATTCTTGGAAATTACAGTTAGGGTGAACTGTACTTTCTGCATACCCCTTTTTTATTATTTGTTCAGTAAAGATTTACTAAGAAGGATCCACTTTCCCAGATCGGTCAGTAAATACTTTGGGCCAATTGAGCCTTGTGACGGCAGATCTCCCCTGTAGTCATCAGCAAATGAAAGAGTGAAAAAAGACACAGCATTAAAGAAGGGGCTCCGGGCATACGGCCCCAGACACACCCCAGGAACATGTGCGCTGGCGGTCACAACAGCAGCAGTATCTTTAAAAGTGATTTCACTAAGAAGTAAAACAGAGTGAGGCAGGCGATCCCCCAATCCTAAGTAGTATCACTATAGTCTAACAGTGGTTCTCAGCTGGGTCCAGGGAGGCTACCCCAAAATGCGGGAGTTAGAAGAGTCAGGCGCCATGTAGGGCGCCAACTTCCCCCAGCTGGAAGTGCCACATTAAAAACCCGAGCCAAGTCATGAACACGCCCCCTCTGCTTGTGTCAGAGCACTGACTACTACCAGAGGTGACTCAGCAGCCCCACAGAACGAATGCCTTTGCAGAGTTCGGTCCCGCTGGACAGGCATCCTTTTTGGAGAAATGTTCATTCACAAGGCACCCCCCCACTTTCATGACTACATATCTAGATGTAAAGAGACAAAAGCCCACTCACCTTTTCAACCAAGGACGTTTTCTCCATTTTTGTCAACATCAGCTCACTTGCTAGCTCTTTGTAAGAGTTCTGCAAGGCTTCGAAGGACTCCTGCAAGGCGTGGTTTTTAGACTGCAGCTCTTGGACCTTCTGCTCCAACTCCACCGCCAGCGCTCCCAGTTCTCCTTTCTGCCCCTGCCAGAGCTGCCGCTCTCTTTCTACCTGGGACAGTTTAGCTGCGAGCTGCTCCTGGTCTTGAATCTGACCTTTCAGCAGAGTGAGTTCCTCCTCCTTCTTTTCCAGTTGCTGCTTGCCGTCCTCCACTTCCCGCATGAGGCCACTCACAGAAGACTGCGAAATGATGTAACTGTGTTTGGCTTCCTCCAGGTCCCGGAGCAACTGTGCTTTCTCCAGTTCAAGAGAATCCACTTGACTGCTCAGACTCTGCTCCTTGGCCTTGCAGGCCTCCTGGTCCTCGCACAGGGCTACCATTTTCTCATTCAGCAATTTTAACTGTGCTTGAAGTGTCTCCACCGCAATTTCAGATTCCTCTTGTATCTGAACTTTCTGGTGCTCTTTTTCTTGCAATAGGTTTTCCAACGAGGAGTTTAATATTTCTAATTCAGACACACGTGCTTTCTCTGCTTGGAGTCCTTTGGTCAGATTTTCTTTTTCTGACTTTGTGTTAACAAGAACAGCTTCCAAGTCTCTCAGGCTCTGGAATAGCTCCTGGACCTCTTTTTTGAGGGTCTCCACCTCAGCTTTGGAATTCTTGGCCTCGCGAGCTGCCTCCTCTTGGTTTCTCCCCGACAGCTGCAGCTCCCTTTGAAGACTCTCGACTCTACCTTTCAGCAAAGTCACCTGACGCTGGCTTTCTGTCAGTTGTTCCTGGACATGAACCTGGGTCTTGCGGTCAGCTTCCACACAGGCTCTGAGCCTCCCGATGCTGGCCCTGAGCCGGGGCACTGCATTGTCTGGGGAGTCCAGGTTCTGTTCCCCGGCCTCCTCTGGGGTGCCCTGGTCCTTACACAAGGCTGTCGCCTCCTCCGTCAGCTCTCTCAGTTGCGCCTGGATCCTTTCCGCTGCGGCTTTGGAGCCTCCTTCCATCTGTACTCTTGCTCGCTCCTTTTCTTCTACCAGACTTCGAAGCGAAGAGAGCAGCGCCTCTGATTCTGACACCTGAGCCTGTTTCTCCTGTAGCTGCTTCGTCAGCTCATCCTTTTCTGACCGCAGCCTAGTGAGGTCCCCCTGGGAACCTCTCAGGCTTTCGCCCATCTCCTCCATCTGCGCTCTTAGGGTCTCCACCTCGGCTTTGGCGTTCTCAGCATCCAGGATCACCAGCTCTTGGTTCTCCTCGGACATCTGCAGTTCCCGCTGGAGACCCTCCACCTTGTCCCGGAGCACATCGCTCTCCCGCTGGCTTCCTCTCAGCTTCTCCAGGACGTCCAGCTGCTTCTTCTCGTCAGCCTCAATGCGCACGCGCAGCGTCTCCATGCCCTTCCGCAGCTGGCACACCTCCTCCTGCGTTGAGCGGAGTCGCTCCACAAAGTTATCCTTCTCCATGCGTGCCATCTCCAAGGCTCTGGACTCAGCGAGCCTTTCCTGTTCCGACTTGCTCAGTTTGGCCAGCAGGCTCTCAGACTCCCTGCCTAGCGACTCCTTCTCCTCCTCCAGGCGTTCGACTTGGCTTTCCAGGTCCCGCACAGCACAGGACAGTGCCTGGCGGTCCCCTTCCAACCTCTGTAGACGCTCCTGTAAGGCTCCTTTGTCTTCTGACAGCTCGTTCACCTGCGAGGACAGAGTCTGAAGGACAGCTGCTTTGTCCCTGACCTCAGCCTCCAGCGCCCGGACTTTCTCCTTCATCACCTCAGATATCTGGGCCAGAGTTTTGTTTTCTTTTGTCACAGTGTCTAATTCTCCATGAAGCTGGTTTCTGTCGCTTGTGGCCACTGAGAGTTCTTCTTCAAGGTGGACAATAACTTTCTGGCTATTTTCATTCTCTTTTTCCAAGCAGAACTTCTCGCTGTGAGCCATCTCTAAGTTGGCTTCCACCGCCAGGGCCTGACGTTCAAGTCTGGTGTTGTCAGCCTTGACCCTATTCAGCTCATTCTCCACCTGGAGAAACCGCTCCTTCCAGCCGTCACCCACCTTGGCAACGTTCTCTTCAGGAACTTCCCGTGAGGATTCATCAGTGCCCATTTCTAAATTAGAACTGAAGGTGTGACAAGTTTCTACCGTTGGGTGTAATTCCTGGCTAGCACAGGAGAAGGGTTCTAATTTTTCACTGAGGTCACATTTTTCTTTCTGGAGCTCCTTGACTATTTTTTCCAATTGTAAGCACAGTTCGATCTTGGTCTTTAGTTGTAGTTCCTGTAAATCAAGTTTTGAGTCTAAGTCTTTTATTTCATCTAGCAAACTTTCAACTTTTCTGTCCCGGTCCTCGATGGCATGAAGTAATCTCAGATTCTCATCTGATGTCTCTTTGACCTGCAGCTGGAGATGCTGGATGGATACCTGGCTCGCCACAAACTCCATAGGTGCTAACGCATGAGGGCCACAGGACGACAGATCAGAAGGGTGTTCAGGACGACCGTGACTTTCATCTCTCACCACCATCTCATCACTGGTTTTCGAGGGCGTCTCCCCAGCTCCTCGTGGCGGGGTGTCAGTGGTTCCCTCCATCTCTGCCCTGGGGTCCCGCCGGACAACCTCTTCACAGATCTGGTGACTGTCCTGCTCTGGTGTTTTTTCTGTAATTTCTGAAGTATTTTCTTCTGATTCTTTGAAGTCACAGCTATCATTTTGATCCTGAATAGCCTGTAATCAGCACACAGAACAGGAATGTATGTTACTTTCCAAGAACAAAGAGCCTAATTATTACTTTAGAGGAAATGGTGTCCAGCCCCTGCTAAGCACATGTCCCCAGATGGCACCTCCTCACCACAACCACCATCTTTCTCTCTGACCCAGTTGTGACTCAACACAGGCAAACACGCAGTAGGTCCTGCCACTGTGCAAGGCCCAAGGGCAAGGTATTTATCAAGATGACGAACCCTTTCATCCTTGGTTCAACACATTGAAATTTCACCTTTCCTTCCTCGCTAGGAATATTCTACACTGTAAATATTACGTCCTTTTGTGATTATCAAATACAGAGCTAGCAAATTCCATGTGAAATGTGCAGCTTTCATCCTCAGTATTTGTGATATTCTTAATAAGAGAAGGCAGTGAAGGTTCATGACCAGATAACACCCCCCACCCCATCCCACCCCTGGTCTATACAGCACCTACTCAGCACATCTTTGGATAAACTGCATGCAGGCTTCTCATCTCCCTCTCATCTATAAAATGCAGGCTGCTATTGTGACTACTTCTGCCCCCCTGATCTGATTCCCCACCTCGCAGGGGTGGGCCGTGAGCCTTATACACTGTATGCCATTCTTAGGAAAGCTGGCCAATCAGTAGGACAAAGTTGTAAGTCATGAAACAAGAACATATTCCAGAAAGAAACAAATGCTTGTTTAAATGACTGATACCAGGTCACCCATTTGTACCACAGCAGATAATTAGATAAAATTAAGTAACACATAAAGTAGTTTAGTGACTGTTTAGTTTTGTGACTATAATGCTTTAACATTAAAAAACAGCCTGAAAAAGGCCTGCGGTTAAAAATCTGTCACATTACCACTCAGAAACTCTGAATAGCAAAGTATGTCTTGCTAACCCCCAGGGCAAGCACATGCACTCTAAAGACCTGCTGACTCTGTGATAGCCTCTTCTCCAGACTTAAGGAGTTTCCCATATACTAGTGCTTAAATCTAATCACTGTAAAAACGTAGTCCTCAAATAAAGTTCCCTCATGTTTCTACAGCTCTGGTTGGTTTTGAAAAGAAAAATTTCTCATGTATTTATTTATTTCATTGAACTCTAGAAACATTCTAACTAGGATTTTAGGTTGATGTCAATGCAACAAACATCCGGAAGGCCAGCTGGTCGCCCAAACCGGCAAACAGCACCTGAACCCAGGTTCTTACATCTTCTATGTCGGCTCCAAGCAAGGACCCAGAGCTCAGCTCCAGGCCCTGCAGCTGCAGCCTCGCCACCTCCAGCTCCAGGGCCAGGTGCTCCGTCTGCCTCTTCTCTGCCGCCAGCTTGGACTCCATCTCCAGAGTCACACTCGTCAGCTTCTGCTGCCACTCCTCATTCTGGGACAAGTACTGCTTCCTAAGGCAGTCCAGCTCTGTCCTCTCAGAGCTCAGTAACTGCTCCAGCTCCTGAATTTCCTTATCTTTCATTGCCGCTTCACTTTCCATTTTCTCTTCCAGATTCTTGAGGGACTGCAGGTAGCCCTGGCAGAGGGTCTCGAGCTCTTCAACACTCTTCTCCGGGGTGGCTGGGCCTTCTTTTGTAGACAGAGCCTCCTCCTCCAGGCTGGCATTTGCTGAAACACTCTCCCCTAAATTATTCAAAAGAGACGTGTCTCCAGTCTGTTCTAAAACATCTTGGTGAAAAGAAGTCTCTCCTAAACTTGTCACACTAGGGCTGTCAGTCACACAGAAGGACAGGGACAGAATGGGTCCCTCTGGATTCATCTCCTTTGCTAAATCACCCTGCAAGTTCCTCAGATTCATCGACAAGGCTGAATTTTCAGCCTTTAGTGTGTCAACGTAGGACTGTAGCTCCGACATCTTGGAGGTCATCTGACAGTGCTGATCATGTAAAATCTTATGCTCACTTTGTAGAGATGAGAATTTCTCCTGCAGTTCGGCAAAGTGCATCTGAACCTCTTTGCTTGACAAGGTCAACTGTTCGTAGGAACTGCTACCACCCAAAGGGTTCAGGGACACAGGCGTCTGCTCGTTTTGTTGCCCATCAAATTCACTCTCTGGCATTTCTTCCACAGACTCACTGCAGAGAAGGCTATTTTCATCGTTTAATATTTTCATTTCATTCACTAGCTTGTCTACCTCTTCTGCCATTCTACTGGTTGCTGTGATGCACTCTGACCTTGAGTTGTTCAGCTCCGACACCAGCTGCAGTTTTTCCACCTGCAGCATCTCACACATCTTCTCCAGCTCGCCCAGCTTGCTCCAGGCTGCCTGGAGAGAACACTGCAAGGGTGCACTGTCACGCTGCCTTGGGGACCACTCACAAAGCGCTGGGCTGTGCTCTCCTTCTGCATGCACTTCGCGGTCCGCAAGGCCCCTCATTTCCTGTGACAAACAGTCTTGCAGGTTTCCAGCTCCTAAGTCTCCTCTAAGAGTCTGTAACTCCTGCTGCAGGTGCTCTTTCTCCTTCTCACTTTCCTGCAGTTTTAATTCCATACTTCTTATCAAAGCTTCTAACTGGACCAGCTGTGCATCGCAAGTGTTCGGAGCAATGTCTCTGGCTCCAAGATCCATCTGAAGCTGGAAAGTGCTCGTGTTTACCTCATCCTTCCTTTCTTCCACAGAGTCCCTCGCCGGTTCCAGTTCTAGATGCTGACCCTCATGTTGTTTAATCTTTGTTAACTTCATCAGTTGTTCATTCTCTTGTAACAAGTCGTTCACTTCCTTTTGCATTTTACTCTGTTCTTCTTTTAAAGTCATGATTTCTTGCTTTAGGCCATCAGCCTCACTCTTGGAACTGATGTGGAGGTCCCTAATCTCAGACTTCAAAGCTTGCTGTGCTACCCCGAACTCCAGGATGAGTTTCTGCTTTTGTTCATCAGCAAAAGCTAATTTTGTTAGGAATTCTTGGTGCTCTTTTGCAAATGTTTCCTTTAGCTGCTCCAATTCGATTTTTCTGCTTTCACAAACGCTGATGCGTTCACTTAGCAAGGATTCCAACCGCGAGTTCTCTGCTTGTGTGGCTTTGTATTTTTCACTGAGATCCTCAAACGCACTTCTGGTCTCCTCACATCTCTGTAGTAAAACGAGTCTTTCTTGCTTGTACTGATCAGACAACTGTGAAATGCTTTGTTCTCGTTCCCCTATGCAGTTTGAAAATTCCTCATTTCTCTGGAGCAAGTTCATTTTCTCTTGGTTTAAGATTTCATTTATCTCTTTGAGAGTCCCGTTCTCTCGGGCCAGCTCGTCAATTTCTTTTTTACTTAGAGAAAGAATGGAACTCATCTCCTTCTTCTCTGAGCTCAGGGTTTCAGACAAAAGCTGCTGCTCCTTCAGAGCGTCTTCAAGGAGCTGGCTGCTCTTTTTTAATTCTTGAATCTCTGCTTGCTCAGCTTCTAACCTTGTTTTCCAAAGTTCCAACTCTTTCTCCTTGAGCTCAAGGGCAACTAAAGTTTCTGCAACAACATTCTGATGCACCGAAGTGTCTTCCTGTAACTTGCAAATCCGCTGACTTGTCTCGGCCACAAAGCTTTCATGCAACTGTTCTGCTTTAATGAGGTTTTCTTCTATTTCCCCTTTGATGTGTACCAACTCTTCACACTGCTTCTGCAGATCAGAGTTCATCTGCTTTTGAGACTCTAAGGAAAACTGGAGCGAAACAACTGTATTTTGTAGGACGGCTGAACTTTTTGGACTTTGGTCTGCATCTAAAAGACATCCGCTCCTCTCTAAAGAATTGCCTCCTTGTCCTCCCACTGCGTTTACAAAGGAAGTATTCATCGCAGACTGTTGTTCAAAAGCCAGACAAGTGCTCCGACGGTCCTTCCGTGACGGGGAAGAGACTCTGGATTGAAGCAGATCTCTGAGGGTCTCATATTCAGCCTGCAGGTCTTGGTAATGCTGGTCCTTTTCCATGAGTTCACTGGACAGCAACTGAAGCTTCTGTTCTAGGTCTTCAATGTGCCCAGTGAGCTGAGAAGTCTGGAGGCACAGATTTTCTACTTCCTTCGCGTGCTTCTGATCTGAGAGCGCGGCCTGCTGCTGCAGCTCTTCGTAGGCCTGCTTCTGCATCTCCACCTCCCTCGTCCCGCTGTCAGCCATGTTGCGTAAGTTTCTCATCTCTACGCTGAGGTTGTCTCTTTCCATCTCCAGGGTCCTGACTCTCTCGTTGTACTCATGGCTTTTTATTTGTTGTGTCCTGAGGCACGTTTCCAAGTGACTGATTTTGCTCTGCAAGCTCTCCTTTTCTGATTCCATCTGCTGTACAAGTTTTTCATGTTCACTTTTCCAATGAGATAACTGAGTCTTCTCCTCACTCAGTTCCTCATATTCTTTCTTCGTCAGCTCCAAGGCACCCAGTAAAGCTCTGGACTCTTTCTCTACCTCGCTCAACTTCTCGTTCAGCTGCTCGATGTGATGTTCCCTCTTCTTCAAAAGGTCTTGGGAACAATCTCGCTGCTTTTCCAGATCAGCCAAGGAGAATTTTAGTTTCTCTAAAGTCAAGGAGTTTTCTTGCTGATTTATTTTTTCTTGAAGCTCTCTTAACATGGTTTCCTGAGAGGTATTCTTAGCTATTTAAAAAAAGACAAAAAAAAAAAAAAGTCAATGTCTTTAATAAATATGTATTCTATCAGACTTCTAAACGCCAGTGCCAGGCACTAGCACAGTGGAAGGGCACTTGCCTAGCATGAGGGAGGCCCTGGGTTCAATCCCCAGCACGGCAACAGCACCATTAAAAAGCTATAAACTCTAAAACATCCAAACAAACTAACACACCTGTGGTTTTTTTCCACTTATTGAAAGAGAAAAAACAAGAATAGGACTAAAATGAAAATATCCCAGTTGACTCTGAGGTAATTTTGATGTCTATGCAAAGTAAACAGCTACTCCAACATTTCAGCCAAAAACCCATGATGCTAATCATCAGGAACTCACAGCCTATTCTCAAGGAACAAGTTCACCCGCATGTCAGTCCCTCCCAGTGAGGGTGGTGAGGGAATTAGAATCATCCAGAAACTTCCATGACTACCTTACTTTCTACCCAGTGATTCATCTTTACCCACGGCCCTTGCTGGCTGAGAATAACCACAATGTTTCACTGAACAGTGACAATAAAGCTTCAGATTCACATTCATTGGCTACAGCTGACTTCAGCATATGGGGGAGATTGAGTGTTGAGGGCCTCAGGTGTAGGTATTACTATCTCAGGTTCAGTATGGAGTGAAAAGCCACATGTATTTCTAACCCTCTCATCTTAAGCCAAAACCTGAGAGTTGATAGCTGTGGGATAATCCCCGAGCACTTCTGTCTACTTGCCTAGAAGGACCTCAAACAATGACATTGGTAGCCAGCACTGAAAAACACCCCAGTCACTGCACGCTCTGACGCCTCTCCCTCAGGATGAACACTTCAACCTGCTGCTGCAGATAACACAAAGAAAGCTCCCTCAAGGAGGCTTCGTCCCCGCTACTTGGGAGGTTGAAGAAAACGGAGGGTTTTAGCCAAAGACTTCGAGATCAACCTGGGCAACATGACAAGATGCCATCTCAAATAATATAAAAATGAAAATGAAAATAATCATAAAGAAGCGTGACACACATTCAAAGGCTAGGGTTAAAAGAAATTCCTACACCAGGTGAGAAAAAACACTGTGAATGAGTAGAAGAAAAAGAAATGTGAAATCAATGTGGATTCATTTGAGGTGCACTGCATGACTCTGCGGCTTAAAAGTTAGGAAATAAAATCTAAGTATCAAATACAGGGGGTGTGCAGGGCTGGGAAGCCATCCACTGAGGCTCGGGCTTTGAAGCGGAAGGGAGGCAGTGGTAAGTGAAGGGTGTGTGGACCTCACTAACCCCCTGGACACCCCCAAGAACAGCACTAAGGGGAGAGGGAGTTTTGTGTGGGATTTATTACTTTTTTGGTTTCAGAGTGATTTTAAAAACCAGGTATTTTGGAATTCGTGCTGTTCCAGATTTTAAGAAGTTCAACTATCACACTGGAACTACAAAGTGGAAGCCAGAAAACTTTCTCCACCTGTCTACAGGCATCTTTTGAGGGGATATATGGAAAAACCCAAGAGGTTTCACCACCATGGAAAGACCACTGCTCCCTCATGGGGTCACAGCTGAGAACTGGACAAGTCTGAGTCCATTCACCTCTCATTTCTTCCACAAAGCTCTGGCTCTGACTCAAACACACTCGGACCTTCCGGAGCTCCTCTTCCAGGTGGCTGACCTCTCTGGCTCTTTGTTCAGACTGATTCTTGAGGAAGCTGTTTTCCTTCTTCATTTCCTGAAACACAAATGTGTTGGTTACAATCAAAACAGATGCGGAAGCATCTGACCCCTGTCCCTAGCAGAGATGTCATGAAGAATCACATTTTCCCTTTTCTTTATTCGGCACGGACAGACAGCCTTACCTGAATCAAATGCCACGAAGGAAAAAGCAAAACAAACACAAAACCCAAATCAGACAGTATTTTTTGTCCTTCAAGAAATGTGTTTCTTTGAATTTTCTGGTTATGCACCTGCCTCTGACAGAGTTAGCTCAAAAGGACAAGCCTATTTACCAAATCCTCAAGATAAAAGCTCCAAATTCCAATGGGCATGCTGGCACATGCCTGTAATCCTCACACTGGAGGGGCTTAGGCAAGAGGATCGATGTAAGTTTAAGGCCAGCCTGGGCTACATCGGGACTTCAAGAGCAGCCTTAACTACATAACGAGACCTTGTTTCAGAAACCAAAAACAAAGCACTCCAAGGTCTGAGCATGCCTGACTGATCAAGCATATCTTTGCAAAGAGCAGACGTGTTAATAAATCAAAATATTCATATGAGAAATTTTCACTTTTATTTGCAAAATCATCTTAAGGTTCATTGTTACAGCAATGTCTTTATGGGTATAATTACCTTCCATCAATGTTTTCATCAAGCAAATCTACAGTGTTCACAATACTGCAAAGCACTTTCGGAAGAACACAAACATAAATAAGACAGAATCTCTGGCCTCAGGACAAGCACTCTCCAGAGAGAAAGGTGCGAGCAATCACTGAAAACACACCAGGCTCTCAGTACTACAGACACGGGGTGGACCGTGAGCAGTTAAGGCCGGAGCACAGAGTAATAATTAATTCTGATGAGGGAGTCCAAGCTTTCACAGTGACAGGTTCCTTGGGTACTCGGGGAATTAAGTATCCAGACATCAACGTATAATGAAATGGCAGAGACGCATTCATGCGCTCCCATCCCATTGTCTCAGGAGAACTCTATTCTTCAAAACAAGCAATATTTACATGCCAAATGAGAACACCGCTGCTCTTGAACCATGTAAGACTCCCATCATCAACGTGACAAGCACTTCACTCATCTGCTAAACTTTTCATGATTGCCACAGCTAGTAAGTACTTCAAAGCACGCGACATACCGCCCTCAGCACCCAAGGCACGGGCACAGACCGTCACAAACCGACAGGGCCAAGAGCCGCACATCCATTACAGGGAAAGACATCACGAGACTACTCTGTTAAAAACTGCATTCCAAAGACACAAAGAATACCCCTCTGAGAAGTACGGGGGTATTTCTGAATCTTAAAGCAACAATTAAGACCTGTCCTCCACAACCCTACTGCACCATTAGGGACAGATGGCTCTGGCGCCACTGGGCTGGAAAGCTGCCTGCAATCATCTGCCTGGTTACTGCCAGCAGATGGGGACCAAGGCAGCAGAGCCGAATGCAGGAAGACAGGGAGGCTGGCCAGGAGAGAGGGCCTGGGAACTTGCTGGCAGCCGCTCTGCTCGGGTATACACATCCATTTCATCACCAAAGCGAGACAGAACCTGTTGTTGCTATGCGACTCCTGTCCCATGTCACCGTCCTGCCTTCCTTCCACTGCAGAACTGATGCTGGGTCAAATTCGGGTATCGATCAGCTCGAGGTAAGAGGCCAAAGCCCACATCAAACTGTGCAAAGAATGACAATGAACGTGAAGCCGCTTCGGGCTTCCGTCAGTATCACTAGACTCCTGCTGATACCATCCCCGGTTTGTTCCCTGGGCACAGAACAATCACGCATCCAATAAGATCACAGGTATGAAGGCCAGAACACCTCAAAGCACCGCAACAAGGGTAAGGAGCATTTTTTTTGATGTTTCTTCCCCAAACTTAACAGTCACAAGACCATGATCAATGCTGAACGAGGCCAAGGTGGAGGAGTAACTAGAATGTCACTAACTACCTGGGTTGGCTTAGCTTTTTTGTCTTACAACTCGGAAAATATTCCCACTCTACGCTGGGTGTGATGGCGCACATCTGTTATCCCAGCACTCAGGAGGCTGGGGCAGGAGAATTGCAGTTGAGTTTGAGACCAGCCTGGGCTACATAGTGAGTTCAAGGCAGTCTGCACTACACAGCAAGACCCTGTCTCAAAAAGCCAGAAAAAAAATCTCACCTGAAACAATCTGTTCAAATGACATCTACCTCTGGGGCTGGACAGGAAAGATGGGGAGACGCCGCACGCAAAACTGGGTGAATTCCAATGGGAAGGAGAAGAGGGAAAGGACAGGGGGTATGAGGAAGGCGGGAGGATTGAAATTAACACATCTGCTGCTCTCTCTCCATCTCTGTCCAAAAGTGGAGACATTTAAATGAGCAGTAAGCCGGATGGGAAGATGAGCGGGTGTCTTTTTCCGTTCTGGCATGAGCTCCGTAAATACTTGTTTCCAACAAAGAAACATTCGTTCAATCCTGGGACCCAGCACGCTTCAATGGCTACAACCAGCCCCCAAATTTTTTGAGGCCAGAATTTAGAAAATGAGTATCTGAAAATGGATGTGCATGCGGCATCCATCAGCCATTAGTTTTTGATGGGGCTACAGCCACTTAAGACTTGATTGGCTAGCTCATTACCAACGCCGAGTTAACCGTACAAAAGAAGTATCCTCCCGGGTATCTCTTCCACCCTGTTATGATTTGTGAAATTAGGCGCAGCTCTGGAAAAACGCAACAAAAACCCCTCGAACAGCAAGCCAGTATGCCAGCTTAGCATACGGTTCCACCCGGATCGACCTCAGTTTAGGGGCAGCAAGGGAAGCATCACTTCCCAGGGCCAGACAGAACAAATGTCAAGATAGCGCAAGCTGCTTCACAGGCCAGCCACGGGCACAGCTCAATGCATCCCCTGCCGGCGAGACGGCTACATGTGTGGCAAAGCAATGGATGTGAAATAGGTGCTTTGCCCTCGCGGCGCGTCACTTCTGCCTGCCAGACCTGGCTCCTCGGAGAACCTACCGCAGTCCAGATCCCTATGCTCCGGGCAGGTCCCTAAGTGAGTGTTTCCTCAGCTGACTGTGCAACAGTGGCATTTTGTTGCCAATCCCCAACGTGACGCATGTAGGCTGCAGCGGATGCTGCTGGGCAGCTTATGCAGCCCCTTCACCCACTTCAGGTCTAAGTGCTACCTCGACCCCTGACTGGGCCAGCCATTCACATTTTCCAGCGCTGGCGATTTGGCACCGGCAGCAGCCTATTCATTTACTAAACACGGACCGGGAACATTTCCGGGCATTATTTTAGCATTCAAAACCTACAAGCCTGATAAACGGGTCTATGCCTAACTTATCATTACACAGGGGAGACACCCGGAGCAGCAGTACAATGGCAGAGGCAAAGTTTTGAGTATGAAAAACCCCCAAAGCACTGTCTGTCTCCTGCGCAGGACCTTCTGTGTCTGGAGGTGACAGAAAACAATACTAACATCAAAAGATCGCAACAGCCGAGATCAAAGCCATGTGGGCTGTACTAAAACACCGAGCACTGGGCCACACACTTGATATAATTAATTTGATCATGAATCCAGCCTCACTATTTGTCCTTGTAGGCAGATCAGAAAGGGTAAGTCACTGTCTCAGGGTCACACAGCAGGCAGATGGAGGTGAAGCAATACACATTCACATCTCTTTCCTTCTAACACTGAAGCTGAGCTATCAGTGCAACCAGGTAGGCACGAAGCCGAGGCTGACCAAGCTGGCTACCCCAGGAAGCAGCTCTGCACTGGACAAGCTAGACCCTTAGAGATGAGCACATCCCCGGGGACACAGCACGCAATGTGCAGTCCTCGGCAATCAACTTGGCCCAGCGCGCACCTTTAAAGTGCTGGACTCTGTTAACCGGATGAGATGACCACTCTGATGACGTGCTGCCAGCAGGCAGCCCGCAGAGTCCCGGGAGAGCTGCTGGCTGAAAGGAAAGCCCTCGGAGGGAAGAGCTCCATGCCAGTCTGTCTGCAGAAATGTCAGCAGACGCATCTGCGGGGTCCTTCTGCACCGGCCAAAAGCCAAACATTTGTTTTGCCACAACAAACACTTCCACCTGAAAACATTCTGCTGAAACCACGGCGTATGAGGGTTTCCCCCCTGGGTCCCAGGAGGCCCAGCCCGGACCGTGGCCCTCTCCCTCATCTCCAGCATGGTCCTCTCCACAGAGCCTATGGGTGCCCTTGCTGTGGCCGGCACTGGACTTCACCACTGTGCTCCACTCTGCCAAGCCCCAGAGACTAAAAGCACCGAGACTTTCCTCGCCCAGCTAGGTACGTTTACTTCCATCTTTACTGTCTAGAAAGTAACCGCTGAAAATTGAAAGAATATGTGGGAAAAACACAGTGGCAACCGTGCTTGCACACACCACGGACTAAGGTCAGTGCTCACTTCTGCAGCCAGAGGCACACAACTCACAATTACTTGATTTTTATAATAATTTCAAACCTAGAAATCCATCATTACCATTACTTTTGTTTGTTTAAACCTATGACTTTCTACGTGTTTTTAATAATGAATAGCTCAAAAGCCAATCCTTAGAAAAGCAATTTTTTTTAAGACAGTGTCTCACTATGCAGTTCAGGTTAGCATTGGACTGACTATGTAGTCTACAGTGGCCTCGAACTTGCAGAGATCCTCCTGCCTCAGCCTCCCCAGTGCTAGAATTATAAGCATGCACCACATGCCTAGCTATAAAAGCAATTTAAATACTATTTCATGTCAATAATTTTGTTTCTTTCCATTCAGAAAATCTCTTTCTTTCTTCCATCCTCTCACTTCCTACATGGTCTAGAATGACCTTTAAAACCTTGAGTGTGTGGGTCTTAATAAAAGTCGAGTTTCCCTTAACAGCTACATGCATGTGAGTAATTCCATCAGAACGCAAAGTGAAAAATAAGCACATATTCTATGTCATAAGTTATCTGACAAGACACTTTGGAATAGTTCTGGCAAATGAAAAACAAAATTTTATATGGCCATGAAAAAATGCTGACAAACCATAACAGAAATTCTCTGGGTCCTGTACAGTTGGGAAGCCCCGGCCCTTACTCCTCCCCCTGCCCAGCGCCCCACCCATCACTCACCTGGCTGCTTCTCCGCAGTTCCTCCTCCTCCACCTGCCGCTCCTTGGAAGCCTGTTCCATTCTGCTCAACTTTTGCTTAAACTCTTCCAAATTTTTCTCTAACTGTTGCTTTACTGCTGTGACCTACAATGGAAGGCAGGAAGCAACATTTCATGTTTATGTTCTTTACTTTATAAATAATCATTTACTCTTAAATCAGCAAGCTCAAGCAACGTAAGAATGGGTGCCGCTTTGGCTGAGGCCCAGTATATGTCACCCTAACTCTAAATGAGAACCGGGGGTGCGAGCCTGGGACCTCGCTGGGTGACAGTGCACACACGAAAGAGGCTGGGTCCGGGAAAGAAGCCGCCGGACGACCTGGGACAAGTCGAGAAAAGGATGAACCGCTGCCCAGCAAATGCTCTGTCATGTGAAAGCAGCAGATATTTAGCCCTGACGGGGTGCGGACGGACTATGAACTAAACACCCCTGAGCTCTTAGTAGGAAAGATCCGAATGACAGGAGACAGTGTTAAAATTAATGCCACATAGGATGTCAGCTGTATGCACCGCAGAGAAAAATCGAGCAAGCTAAAGAAAACAGGAAGTACTGGAGGTTAGGGACACAGGCTGGGACGGGGACCATCAGGAACCTTGAAGGTAACAAAGGACCGAGCCCTCAGATCCACCAGGCAAGAGCAGCCCGTGAGAGGGTGCAGCAAGGTCCCAAGTTGGCATGAGCTTGGTACAACCAGGCAAAAGCAAGGGCGCCGCACACGAGACGGCGTGGCGAGAGCAGAGAGGAGAGCCCAAGACGCAACCCAAGACAGACCGGAAGTGACTGCATATGGTTTTGACTCACAGGGCAAAAAGGCAGGAGGCAGCAAGAGGGTGCACCTGAGCAGGGTGCAGCACCGCATGCAGGACAAAGGCCTCATGCCTCATGCCTCATGAAAACAGGCACAGAAGTTGGGCTGGTTCTTAACAGGGATATGGGGACGTGTGGTGGGAGGGCGGAGTCCTGGCCGAGACCTGGTTCCTGTCGTAGGTAATACTTCCAGAGAACGTGCCTTACACCTGTCATTTACTGAGCTGTCCATTCACGCTACATAAATGTTATGTTTTAACACAGAAAGGATTAAACAGACTCTGTGCATGTGCTTATACATACACAAACAGGTGACGACCGAATAAAGGCAGAGCCGCCAGCTTTAGCAGACTACTTAGAAGTACCGGAGAAAGACAAGAACTGGAGATGGAACTGACCCATGCGAAGAACAGAACTGCTTGGCATTTAGGGCGTGAAGGAGACCGGGGAGGCGCGGGTATGAGAAGCGGCCAGAATTCTAAGATCACCGTGGGAAGGGGCAGACAGTGACAGCCAGGTGCAGCTCAGGAGGGGCCCCCAGGCAGGACACAGCCTGCCTCGGCATCACAGAGGTGACACGGAGAGCCGTAAATCTGGGCAAAGAGATTACTGTGGGGTGAGTCTTAAGCAGGTAAACTGATTATCACCTTCAGCGCTTTAACTCTTTCGGGCATAAGGCTCCCAACACCAGCTACCGGGGTGCTGGGACCTTCGGATCTGACCACAGGACTCACCCCGCCATTCTCCAGAGGAGACTGAGGGCCTGAAAGGCTAGAGCTGCTCTCCACGCAGATGAGGAAGGAAAATGAGAAGACACTTTTCCCTCACTGGGGTTCACTTACTTATATGTGGGACCTAAAAAATTTGGCCTCACAGAAGCTACAAGTAGAGAGGCTTAGGGAGGGGGAGGGAGAGCTGGCTGGACAGCAGCTCAGTCACAGAGAGCCTCGGAGAGTTCCGGGAGCTACTGCGCACTAGACGGCTATAATAACACTACTGCACTGCACATTTCAAAAAGCCACAAGGCCTCCCCATGTAGCCAAGGCTGGTTTCAAAATTGCAATGATCCTCCTGCCTCAGCCTCCCAAGTGCCAGGATTGCAGGCGTGCACCACCCCACAGGCTCTGTTTAACTTGCTTTAAACACTACACAAGGTATAGACGTGCGGAACGTGACATGATACTCCATTACCGGTGCAGTTTTATGTCTTGGTTTCATAAGAAAACTCTCCTCTGGACTATGAGGGGGCAGCATGCGTGAGCACCTGGAAGGAGCCATCAATCGGCACCTACTCTGTCCAGCTCGGCTTCCGGGCCGCGGAGTGCATTTCTGGCCTGCTGCAGCTCCTGGGTGAGCCTGGCTTTCATCTGCGTGCTCTCCTGCTCCAGCGTCTGCAAGGCCCACTGCTGCCGGGAGAGCTCCTGGAACAAAGGGCAGACGCATCACCCCAGGCTGGCAAGCAGGCACAGGACAGGACGGCAGCACCCGGCAGACGTCGTTCATTCCAAAGGGCTCGAGACACAGGGGCCGGGCTGAAAACCACTGGCGCTGGGCTCTAATCACAGAGGTCTCTGGAGTCCATGGGTGCCCAGAGGGGACCCGGCCCATTCCCACCACCTCTCCAATCTCATGCTCCGCCCCTGCGTGGTCCAGGATCACAGCCAGCTGCCCAGGTCCCTGCTGGGCTGAGAACCCGCAAGCACTCAGGGTGGGGTGCAAATGAGCAGTCCCGCCTGGCATGAACGCCACCAGCGAGCTTGGGTCACCACACAGGGACACCAGTGGTCCCGGCCCCTTGGGGTGGGGACTAGGCTTTCATGGGACACACAAGCTGAGGACCACGTAGACAGCACCCCTGCTGCCACGCCCCGCCCCGCCCTGACTCTGCTCCCAGGGACAGACACCTCCCAGGTTGCCCCAGGCAAGGGATGATCACAGCCCCCTGGAGGCCCAGGGTGTGAGAGAAAAAATGCAATCTCCAGCACCTCAGAGAACACCATAAAGATGAACACTGTGTACTGATTCCTCTTTCAGCTTAAAAACTGAAAGCAGGACCCAGACCCGTGCAGGATGCGGCAGGAAAAGCGTTCACACGCGCACCCACCGCCTCCCAGATGATGAGCAAACAGCTGCCCTCCCACACGGGCAGAATGCCCTAACCCACAGCCAGGGCCTGGGCCTGGTACCTCCTGCAACTCCTTCTCTTTCTCCTTGACCCTCTGCTCCAGGGAGCACCTGGCGCTTTCCGCGTTTTGCCGCTGGCAGCTCAGGTCCTCCGTCAGCCTCTTCAGCTTCTGTTCCAGCTCCGAACACTAACAGTAGACAAAAAAATTATTACACGTCAGGCAAAAAATTGTTCCAGGAAAGAAGCACAGCACATGGTCTGTATTTTACATAAATCTTAGTTCTAAGACCTGTCTCACGGGTCCCCAGCACTCCCCTCCTTTTGTTCCAGAAAACACTGCATTTGAAACTGTCTGCCAGACACAAAAACACTCTATTTATTTCAGACCAAACAAAACTCATCTTTGGGGAAAGAGTCACAAGGATGTGAAGCCTTAGCGCATTCGATCAAATACTTTACAGTCTGCGGTGGAGACTGAGGCAGACATCCACTCCCGTCTCTGTCGCTGTCTCGGGAAAGGGACGGTAAAAAACCTAGTAACTTCAGGGCTGCAATGCTGGCAGAGGTTGCCGGTTACTCTCCCACAATTCCTTCACATGAAATGGACTTTGTGGGAAATTTCCAGTGACACGCCACGCCGCCTCCTCTCCATGGGGCACCCTCCATGCTTTCCATTTCCACAGGTGCCCGCGTCCGCCCCACGATACCACAGCTCAATTTTCCTCAAGGCCCAGAGGCCACACAAAGAACAAGCCGCCGCCTTCTTAGATGGCCAGTAATCCATTTTGAGAATGTGAAGCACTAGAAACATAGGAAGCGCTTCGGAAACTAGACTGGAGCAAAATGGCCTTAGTTCTTCAAGCGGAAAAACCCACTCCTCTGTGTCCCCTACCCCCGTGGGCCCAAATCCTTACACTGCCCTACCGGGCAGCGCTGCACACCAGGGAGCAACAAGACCACTTCGTACGGCTGGGTCAAGAGAAATGGGCCCAAACTTGGCAGATCTCACAACCAGTGAATTTCTCTGAAATTCTTCATAGCCTGACTTAAAACTATTAGAAATTTAACTGAGCATTCAGAGTGGAGAAAAAACACAAAAACAAAACACTATGGGGTACTTGGCTGGAAAAAAAAATCAGTCAAACACTAATTATTAATTAGCCAAAGATGAAAAGCGCCAAGGTGGTCAATAATGATTGAATGATTTTGCAAATATCAAAACTTTTCAACTACAAAGCTTAAAAAATAAGATTTTGAGACAGTGGCTCAAATCAACCCACCGCCTTGGGCACCTATTGAAAACACCTTTATTATTATTTGTGGTCCTGGAGCTTTTAAATCTCCAAGGAAAAGTACTGTAGAGATTATAACAATAAGGAAATATGAATTCAATAGATACCTACTAAGCGACTATTCCGTGTTGTGTACTGTTCTAGGTTCTGAGGACACAGCAGTCAACAACACAGACAAAAGTCATGGCCCAAATGATGGTCCAAAATCATGATGGTTAACGAATCTCAGGGGGGAGAAAATATTTTAAAAAAGTACCAGCAACTAAGCAGACGAGTAGGATCTTGGCGCCCCCTCCTGGCAATCCCTCAAACTGCAGCACACTCCGCTCGCCCAGCTCAGATCAATGGTCTTTTTCCACTAAACGTACTTTTTAAAAGACCCTTTCTGAAAGTATGTATTTTTTTAATTTAACGAAATTCTGATAGCCATGATGCATGACACACACAAAGGTAGCTGACAACCAGGTGTCACGAACACGCCATAATATTCTACATAAAGTGTCCAGAGCTCAGGTCCCTATGAGATGTCTGGTGCTCTCCTACCATTGTGGGTCTGAGTGTTTCACCTGTGAAATGTGCCGACTTCCAGGCTTGCAGCCAGCCGAACACTCTTTCTACACTCAAGCCTCCTCTGAAGAGTTGGGAAAGGCCTGTACTAGCAACAGCCTGCGTCCCCTCAAGAACACATGCTCCTCATGCTAATGGCATTGGCCAGGGAACGACATCAACACAGCGTGGTTTGACTGCAGCAAAACTTCAGACAAACTCATACGGGGACCGGAGGGGAAAGGCGAAATCAGTTTCCAGTTAGATTTATAGCTGAGTAGACAAAACCTAGAAAGCACTGAGCGAATGAGTCTTAGACCCTGGAACGACCACTAACAGAAAGCCGGAGTTGTATCGTCAGCACTGCCCTAGGCACAATTCTTAATTTACAATCTGATTTTTAAAAACCAGCTATGTTCACAAGCACAAAGATTTGGTGATCTTATCTCACCAAGACCAATGTGGTGAAATGTGAAAGTAAATGTCACTCACACATCGGAGGGCCTGGCTGGGAAGAAATGCAGCTACAAATTAGCCTATCTGAAGGAATCTACGTACTGGATCCGATGGTGGGTCAACTAAACTCAAGCACACGTCCTAACCCTCTCTGAAAGCCCACTTCTACTGTGTGCCCTGTGCAGGCCAGGTGCTGCATACGGATGGACTTCATCCTCTACCGCCTTTGGGGATGCAGAAGGGACCACCGCACTGCAGGGTGCGACCAGGGTGGATCTCACCCCCACCCAGCCCTCAGGCAGCCCCCATCTCTACGGCAGCCACACTAACCTACTGTATGACTGGCAAAGACCATCACTCACATTTATAGGTACGAAATGCTCTGTACAAAATATTCCGCAAAGAAAAGGATGAAAAGAAAGAGGTATCTCAATAATTCATGAAAACTCAAGTACCTTGGTTACTGCCTGGCCATACTGTGAAGTCGTTCTCACGAGTTCATCGCTATTTTTGTTCAAAACTTTGTCTTTTTCAATTAACTCCAGTTTTGTTTTCTCCAGCTGGAGTTGCAGCTCTTGGGACGTATGTGCTTGGCCTTTCATTTCCTTTTCTTTTTCCTGCAGACGTAGCTCCAGGTCCTTCACCTTGCTTTGTAGCTCTTCAAACCACAAACAAAAACCACACTCTGGGTCACATAGTTTTTCACAAAATGTTTAGAATTTATCTTCTGTTTTACTCTACTCTGAAATCTTCAGTGAGATAAACATAAATAATTTACTACAACAAACAAACTGACTGAATTTAATTTCAGTGGTTAATATCTACTGCCACTTGTAGTCAAATTACTGTATGGAAAGATAAACGGATTTTCTTCCATTTTCACCGAAAAACCTCGGGAGGAAATGTTCTTCTAAAATTACAAACAGGATCTTACAGAGGCTGCAAAAAGTACATCAGATGTAATGCCTTTGGTTAAAGTCACCACTTGTTTTACACGCTGGCAAGCTAACGTAATGTGTGACTGAGAAACACAGGGAGTGTTTACATTTTAAAACTTTATTATAGCAAAAGACACACTGTCATTAATCTTCCTCAAAATACGCCCTCTTGCTCGGAACACGTTTACCCCATTGTTTTTGCAACTTTCTGAAGCAGTTTTGGAAGTCCTCTTTCACGTCCTTAGCGGCTGCTTGAATGTCCAGAATCTATTCAAAGCACTGACTCTTCAAAACATTCTGACTTTGGGGAAGAGCCAGAAGATGCATAGGGCCAGACCCGGTGAAGGAGCTGCATGAGAACATGCTATTCTGTGAGCCGCCTTTCCGTCAGCTGGCACGAGGCATCGTCATTTGCTGCGTGTTTAATCACACCTCATAAAGACACTCAGGAAAGGCCACTTCCCGAACTGATAGGGAGAGTGGTAAGAACAGCAGGCTAAGTGTGTGGAAGTGAGGGGGATTAACGGCAACGTGTCTCTGAGTGTCACGGTTGATTTTAATTTAGACATTTGGCACGTATTTCAGTCACACCTCCTATCTGTTTCATCCCCATACCAATGCAGTTGAGTGCTAGGCAGTAAAGAGTTCACCTTCTTGAATCTGCCGGCAGTTTTACCTTGAATAAAGATCAAAACAGTGTGACCCTCCCATACTGCCAAAATTAACAATGTTTTTTTTTTCACTTTTTTCCTACACCTACAGGACACAGGTTCCAGTGGCCTTGGCCGGATGACAGCTCTCACCAAGTGAACACCGCTGATGGATCACAGGACTGGAAACTGCCACAGTCTACATACAGGGCAGATTCCAAAACGCCACCTGGTGTGCCTGGCTGTCAGCCATGCACGGTGGCCAAGGTTACAGCTTCACTGCCACAGCGGTGGCAGGACAGTGCGGCAGAGCTGTTCTGAGATTCACCATGCAGGCCGCGCCACTGGCTTGTGCCAGCGCCACAGAAAAGGCCAGACCGGGAGTTTGGGAACCGGCCGACTTGATCTGCTCCGGCAAAGATAAATCAAAGCTTCTCGGTCCACCTGGAAAAGCTTGGCACATCAGGTTTTCCTTACAAATAAAAGTACATCAGGGAACTGTGATGCCTCCCCTGGTTACAGAAAAGGGCACTGGTTCCCATCTGCATCTGGGTCATTGGCTACTTACTGTTGTGTCTAACAAAACACATATGTAATACCACCTGGAGGCGCCTCTGAAATGATCACGGGAATATTTAACATAAACTTAATTTAGCTCCAGAAATTACCTTGATTGTGGCTTTTCAACTGCTCCACAAGAGGAGAGCCACTGGGATGATTCCAGCCACTGCTCTCAGGGTCTCTTCTCCCTGTTTGCAAACTGGATCTGCTTGGAGTCACCACCTCTTCCCCAAATACGTGAGCTGTGGAGAAACCTCGCCTGCTTGGAGTTTTCTGAGAGTGACATGGAAGTCGGTGAGGGGTCCTGTCCTCCTGCCAGGAGAACACAGACGAGGAAGCCTGGTGCCGGGCGATGTCTCGGTGATTCATGGTGGTTTGGGGAACAGCCTGACTGGCTCTCTGCGAAAACAGAAACCCTTTAGAGCCCTTTGCAAGTTTCAACCGCCAACGCTGCTTATTTTCACATAAAATATAAAGCCCTGGCCACATACCAAGAACGACTGCTCATCAAGTCAAGGAACCAGGCGGTCGCAATACCCAGCTACAGCACTTTCCCTAGAATTCACAGACATTTATTACCTGGAGATAAACTAACCTCTCCAGTCCATTTTCCTCACTCTCAGCTACGCTTAAAACTAAAAAACAGCTGGTGCATGCCTGGAAGCCCAGCACTCAAGAAGCTGAGGCAGGAGGATCACTGTGAGTTCAAAGCCAGCCTGAGCTACACAGGGAGACGCTGTCTCAAAAAAAGCAAGAACCAAAAAGTAATCACCCAGAGTCAGGAATGTTTTTCTCAGCTTCTGAAAAGCTTGTGAGCTCTACAGGAAAGAGATCTTGCCCTGCCTCAGTCTACCAGACAGCAGGGTATGTCCGCAGCCCTGTGGCTGCGTGTTCCCTCCCAGCGCCCGTGACGAACTTACTTTAGCCCGCAAGGCTTTAACCTCGGCCTCCGGTCTTTTTTGTTCTTCAACTTCTTTATTGTATTTTTCTTTGAGGTCTTCATACTTGGAACCTAACACAGACAATGAAATATGGTTTTGTGCCAATCAGTGGTGCTGGAAAGAAATTCAGAGAACAAAGAATGTACTTGTCCAGAAATGACAGTCAGTGCGCTAAGCAGAACACTCACAGTGCTTCAGGCAAAAGGTGAAAATACTGAGCAAATTACTCGAACATTGAAATATATGGAAACACAGGTGTTTTGAATATTCTAAAACGGAATCTCTTAAAATCCACCACAGAATGATAACGGAGAGCAAAAGCTTAATGCTTCCCCCAGGGCTGCAACATAATCCAACAGACAGGCACACGAATATACCACAGGTGGCCGCATTCTTTTATATATGCAAATTAAAACCTGAATTCAAAGTTGAATTCATTCATGTCTTTCACAGAACTAAAATCTCCATGAAGGTGCTGTTCAGACCAAAGGGGGAAAAACATCTTTACCGATGTAAGATTGACTTGGCGTTAGCGGAGTGGCGAAAATTTTTTGCGGTGTGTTGCATGAGTTCAGAGAGACGTCTGCAGACTGTGCGGCTTGCAGGCTTCTTTCAAGTTCCAATTTACACCTGTTAAAAAAAGACCCAAAGGGGCCACAAATCAAATTAGAAAAAGGGCAACAGAAAACAGATACTGCACATGCCCAGACATCAGAAAATTCCAAACAAAACCATCCTCTAAGAATTCTCACACATTCCATTTACCCAACAGACACTTTAAAGGAATCGATTCTTTAACAACTAAGGCCAGGTAGAGAAATACAACTATGTCCAACAACTACAGTGTTATAAAAAGGGTGTAACAAAGATGGTACTAACCACTGCAGCAGCTAAGGGCGGGAAGGCCGGGTACACACTCCGGGCGGGGACTTTATCCTCTAAGCAGAAGAAAAACACAGGGCTACGAAGGAACTCTGAACTTGAGAAACCCAGGTGGAGGGCGACACCCATAAAGCTGCGGTCAAACCATGAGGGTGGGTGGCATCACCCACGATGCTGAACCATTTCAAAAGCACAGACTTCATGTACAGATTACATATGACGTGATGTGGCATTTTAAAAACATGTAAAATTTACATATAATGCATCTAGAACAGACCTGGCTGAAAAGTTACACAGAAACAGGGAAAGTGAGTGCTGCGTTGCATGTATATACAGACTGTCACCATCACTCAAGGAAACTCTGGATGCCTCTCAGGACCCAAGACCCACATTAAAAGAGGGCCCCATTCTTCTGTTCAAGAAATGTTGAATCCCACGAGTCTCTAACGTCTGATTTTGCTTAACGGAAAAAACCAATCCAGTGCCCCACTTGAGAGGCTAATGGGAGGCTCTGCTCCGTTCACAGAGTGGAGGGTTCAAAGCAGGAAGTAACAGTGAAAGAAGCTCCATTTCCCAGCTCCAAATTCAACCTGGGGAGGAAGAGGCGCCACCTGAGCAGAAAAGAGCAGCAGCTCAGGAATCAAAGCATCACACGGAAGCTCACCTTGGGTAAAGCACCGCACAGGGAAATCTATTAGCGCAGAAAACACATAGTTAAATTAATTTTCAGATTTGATTGAACTTGCTGTTTTCAAGGCAAATAAAGGCACTCTCACTTTGACTTGTGATCCTTGTGAAAATTATCAATGCGGAAAGGAAAGGAGGGATGAGATCTCTCAGACCGTTAGTACTGAACGTTCAGAACCTGACACGCACGTGTACGCCGCCCTTCAGCCTCAACCTGTAGCAGCCCACATTTCAAATGTTCGAGAGCAGAACGGCCCCAGGGGCCGCTGTGTTGGGCAGGGCAGTTCTACAGCCCAGCAGAGGTCTAACAAACTCCTTCTGAGATATTAAAGGAGAAACACAGGGGCCAGGGACGCAGCTCAGTGGCACAGCACCTGCCTGGTAAGTGCAAGGTTCTGAGTTCGATTCCTGGTACCAAAAAAGATAAGAAACACAGAGAGGTAAAAAGGAGACACAAAGTGTAGTGTAAGGCTCGGTCATGTCATCCAGAGTTAGGCCCTCGGCTTGTTTTTCCCCTCAGGCCCATCACTCCCAAATTCCTAAGAATCTTTAAACATTTTCTGAGTCCTCAGACTCAGAAAAGTTACAGCAGAGATTTCCATCGTCGAAAGCAACGGCACATGCACGAAAGAAGTAAACAGGTCCTAAGTGTTGTGAGGTGTGGAGCCCCTCCGGTAGCAATTCTAGGGATGCACTCAAGGGCCTTGAGAAACCACTGCTTCTTTTTCCTCTCTGATTCACACCTTCCTTCCTTTTCCCCCTCTCCTTTTGTTATGGTTTGTGTCTCCATGTCCCCCCCTAGTCCTCATGCAGTTATGGGTGGCTTTTAGAGTTTATGACTGATCCGTGATCCAGTGCTGGGATTGTGGGTGTGAGAGCTATACCCGCCCTAGGGCAGACAGTTTATATATGTAAGAGAAAGAGGCTGCTGGCTGCGATTCCTCCCTTCTTGTGCTAATTGCTTTGCTGTGTACCGCAGCCATGAACTGTTGCCCTCTGCCATGTGCCACTCTGCCTCAGAACCAGCCAAGTAAGGACTGAAACCTCCACAAACTGTAAGCTAAATAAACCTTTCCTTCCTTCCTTTTGGGTGCTGGGTATTTTGTCTCAGCAACAAGAGAAAAGTAACCATGACACCTTTCATTCATAAAAGAAGAAAACGTTATCTTAAATATTAAGCAAAGTATAACCTGCAATTTATTTTCATAAACCTTTTGTTTCTCCTTCCCTGCAGGCAGAATAATAAAAACAATCCCCACCAAAAAGGACCAAATTAAACTGTTTTCTGAGTTGAGCTCTACCACACTGCCAGTATCGACAGTTTTGACAAATATTCCAGAGGGCTGACCCTGGCTCCTGGAGACCTTCCTGAAACCTGATCAGGGGCCACTGGTGAGTTATACATTCCTGGTCTGCCCTCAAAGGGAGCGACGGAGAACCTGAACACTATCTCCACGTTCCTGCAGTCTGTAGTTTCTGTACTGTCAAATTTTTATGATCTAGAAACCTATACTGAAGGGTTTACATACACAGCTTGTAACTTCTCATAGACATTCATAACCACATAATAAGACCTTTTTTTTTAAGACAGATCGGTGTTACTCAGTTGGCCTTGAACTTGGAACCCTCTTGCCTCCGCCTCCTGAGTAGCTGGGATAACAGAGACACACAGCATACCCAGGAGTAAGAACATTTTTAAATCAAATATGCCAGAGGGTGTCTGAACCCAGTAACGAGGGCACTGATGACTAACAATAGTGATAATGCTGATGTATTTAATGGTAGTAACATTGATAATAATGAAGCTAACATTTAACAGTTGTTACCTTAGTCTTGGAGTCACGAGGACTTTATAGTTGCACGTATTGGTGCTAAACAGCATTATGCAATGAAATACAGAAATGTCTACAAAAGCAACTTTCCATAACATGCTGAAAATTTACCCAGTTCTGCCCAAATTAGTTAATACACGTATTTCTGAAACCAGCACCCAAAACGTGCTTTCTAGAAAAACAATTATGCCAGCACACTGAGGTGTGCCTCCCACTTCCGGGCACCTGTTCTCCAGAACCAAAATCTACCTTTCCTTCACTGAAGCGTCAGGTGCTGCGAACAGAGGCTTAAACAGACAAGACCCTGACCCTCACAGTATCGGGAATGGTAGAAAAAGCTCAGCAAGACAGAAGGTTTGATCATCCTAACATGCAACTTTCACAACCTTCCTTCACACACAGGAAACAAAACCGGGATATCACAGAAAATGACTCCTGTGCAAGAAAATCATCACTTTCACAGAAAGATGAATACACAGAAGAGTAGTGCTCAGCCATGGAGATGGGTAAGCGTGAGGCGTGTGCAGGAAAACAAACGCACCCCGAGACCGTAAGTGTTCAGTGGAATAAAGCAGACTCACAAGCTCAAATATTGCATGGCTTCTCTTCTATCAGAAACCCAAAGTATCAGTAAAGAGCAAAAGAAAGGGGAATAGGGAGAACTTAAATGGGAAGGGGAACGAGAGATGGCGGCGGTAGGAAGTGAAGAGAAAGGGACGGCAAAAGGGCTGAAGAAAATGGAAAGGTTTGGCAAATGGGAAGAACAAGAGTTGGACGGAGCAGGGAGGGAAGGGAGAAGGGTATGAGAGAGATCACATTAGTACTGCGTATAGTACCGATAAAAAAGTGACTTTTTCAATGTTACCACATTGAAAAATATTTTTGATTATGTAGGTAGGACTCGTATTATAATAGCTGTGCCACACAAATCAAATTTCTTGTTGTCAAGATACTAATTTCAAAGGGAAAAACAGCAACTTTGCAGAAGAGGTATTTGGACTTTCACAGTGCAAGACACTTACTTACCCAAGTGATCAGGGTTGTTAAGTCACTGACTCCTCCACCCTCTGGGGCCAGGCTTGAGAAGGGTAGATATCTGACCCAAAAGTGATGATCCCAGTCTGACAAAAGGGTTCTCCACCAGAGATGGTCTCATCCTCCCAAAGGTCACTGTGGCGATACTTGGAGACACTTTGGATTGTCATCACTTAGGCATGGGGTAGACACCACTGGTATCTGGTGGTTGTGAGTCAAGAATGCCACTGAGATCCAACCACACACCAGCCGGCCCCCTGTACCCCCAAGCCATCCAGCCTGAAATGCCAGACGTGCTCCTATTGAGAAATACTCACCAGTGAAAAAACTGTCAGCCAAACCCCAGCGGAGGGCCGCCTTCCAAAGTAACCAAGTGGTACTTTTGAAAAATGTCAAGGTCACAAAAGAGGAGGCGCCCTCTCAACTTTAGAAGACGCTAAGAAAACCTCAGCTAAATGCAATGTGGAATCCTGGATCAGAATTCAGCCACTAAAAAGATTACTGGAAAACCAGTGAAATTCTAATGAAGTCTAAGTTAACGGAATCGAATTCCCTGGCTTGGAAATTGTACTTTGCTCATGTAAAGAAATTCTGGGTGAAGGATATATGGAAGAACTCCACTACTTTTGCAAGTTTTCTGTCAATCTAAATTTATTTCATAATAAATTTTTTTTAACATTTTAACATTTCTGGGTATCTGTGGGAAAATTTATTAAAGTCCTGTTAGCTGGCATTTTGACGAAATCCTACCATTAGAACAAGAAAATACCATTTCTAAACTAGCAAAATGTCACGAGACTCCATTAACCGTATTTTTATTAACACATCTAATTGGGGTTTTTTTTTAATAAAAAGTTGTAATAAGCAACTTTATTATTGCCTAATCGCGGCAAAGAAATAGGCAAATTGGTTTCATAAGGTTTAAAATGGGAGAGGAGGCCGGGAGCCAAAGCTCTCAGGGGAAAGGTCGCGGGGTTTCACTCCCCTCCCCGCCCAGCTGGAATCCCTGGCCACTCCTCCCGCCCCCGCTCCCCGGCACCCTCCTGGGCAGCTGGTTGCAGGCCCAAACCCTGCATGCAGCCACCTGTTCACTTGCTCAGCGCGTCCCACCCACACGCCACAGGGACACGCGTGCACACACAACCCGAGCAGCCCCCGCCCATGCCTGGTCTCGGGCCCCCACCCGGCCTCCCTCCGGGGCTCCTCATCCTCGTCAAGTTCCCCCATTCCAGGTTTTTTCCCTTCCGCTCCCTGCAGCAGCTCTTCCGCCAAGAAAGCCTGCGCCCTCAGTGTAAGCCATGGTGACACTCCTGCGGTCTTTTGGGGCCACTGTATGGCCCAGGGACCCACGCAGACCTGGCGCGTAGAGCTCAGTCAGTATGTACCAAATGAACCTACTAGGGAAACCAGGATGGAGAAATAACCCACACTGGAAATTCCATCCGACCCAGCTACCGTAGGGCCCTTCTAGATGTCTTTTAAAGAGCTAGAGACCTCATATTACAGTGATCCGCGCACACGCCATGTTCACAGCAGCACAACTCACAAGCGCTAAATCCTAGGAGCGGCTTCTATACAGTGGCTGAACCGATGTAGACAATGTGGCATTTATACATAACGGAGCCCTACTGGGCCGAAAGAAAGATATGCGTGAAGCCTTCATAAGTAAACGGATGCATCTAGAGACCCTAATGTTAAGTGAAATAAACCAGACACACAAACCTAAATACCACATATTTATATTTTGAGAAACCTGAAATACAAATGAAGAGCAAAACACAAGATAGGTATTGGGAAGTAGGAGATGGCCCTTTTTCAAAGGGAAGGCGACCAGGAGACGGAGGAGGGAGAGGAGAGGGGAGGCGGAGGGGTTAAGATGCCTGAGGCACAGCCACCAACTCCCCACCAGGAATGCAATCGTCTACTACACGTTTGTGCTGATGAGAAAATGCGCTGGACTCCCCTTCTGGGTACATTCCCAGAAGATTTAAAAACGTCATACCACAGCAATATACGTGCACCTACGTTTACAGCAGCGCAATGTCATAGCTAAGCCTTGGAAACAACCCAAATGCCCAACCACTGAGGAACGGGTAACAAAGATGTGGTATTTTTATACAATGGAGTATTACTCAGCTATAAAAAAAGATAAACTCAAGGCTTTTATAGGAAAATGGATGCAACTAGAGACCATACTCATAAGTGAAATACATCAGACCTGCATGTGCAAACATCATATTGCCTCCCTAAAGTAAGAACTTGAAAGACTAAATCAAACCCAAAACGTACAACAGATATTACGAAAGGGAAAGAAATTTCTCAAGGGCAGGAACAACTGGGATAAGGGAAAGGAGAAAAAGAAAAAAGAAGGAAAAAATATATATACATATGTAAATAGGATAGCTGGGGTAACTGTACTGCAAAAGGCTAATGGTTTATTGAAAGGAAGAGTTAATACCTTTTTTTTCTTTTTGACCAATTTTGCATGCTTATATCTGGTACTCTGAACAACTAATTTGAACAATATGCAATATAACAACCATTGGTGAATTCCTACCATGTTATCTAGTGAAACTATCATTTCTAATGTTTTCTTTGTTTTTATTTCTTTAGTCTTTACTGGTTCGATCAATCTTGCATTCTTACATCTGGTAATCTGGGCAACTTCGTTGAAGATAACAATACGTAATATAAACCACTATTAATTGCTATCATTTTGTTCTGAAACCCTGTATCATTTTTACTGTTTTTGCTTTGTTTTGTTTTGGTCTATGTTGTTGGTATTTTGATATTGTTCTTTTCTAATTATTCTCTTTAAAATAAAAAAAAGAAAGAAGATGAGCTGGCCATGGTAGCGCACCCAATAATCCCAGCACTCAGGTGGCTGAGGCAGGAGAATCATGTGAGTTTGAGGCCAGTCTGGGCTACACAGTGAGTTCAAGGCTGGCCTGAACTATATAATGAGACCCTGTTTCAAAAAACAAAACAAAACAAAAAAGATCTGATAAAAAAAGTACTAAATGAATCCATGAATGATCGAGCAACCATTTGGTGTGCTTATGTAATGACAGGACTGAATCACTGTTTATTCCACTAGGGGAAAAAACATTGTAATATATACAATATTTATATTAAACATTAAAGTAATACATGTTAAAGTAATACATGCATGTGATGAGCACGCATGAACAGTACCCATTTAAATACATCCACATAGTTACCTTTTCAGTTCCTGCTCCAATTTTTCTGTTTGTTTTTTGCCTGAGTTCAGCTGTCCCTCCTGGAAATTCATTTGTGACTCCTTGATTTGAAGCTCATGAGAAATCTTCTGCTTACTTTTCTCCAAATTTTCACATATTTCTATCAGTCTCTGGTTTTCCCTCTTCAGGTTTGTGCTCTCAGTTTTTTCCGTTTCGACCTAATGGGGTTCATTGAGAAGGAAACCAGTCCCTTATGTTGTGAATTTACCAGGAATTAAATGTAGCTTGGAGCCTGACAATGACCACCAATTTCATCGCATATGGTTATAGTGAGCAAGATGCCAGTGCTCTGTGAACACTCTGAAGCTGGCAGACAGAAAAGTCTCAACAAAGTCGCATATTACAGCATTGTTTTGGGTCAGGGCGGCACCTACCCTTCCTAGAAGTGCAGGCTTCAAATCTCTTCCAGAATTAAAAACAATCTGCCCCAATGTCTCTCCCTCAGCAAATCATTTTCAAGTCTGGCTGCTAACCCCAGCTATCGTAAGAAGCAGAAAATTCTTCCACAGGCAAAGACACTTAAAGAACCCCTAGTCGTACCACTATTTCTCGGGCTAGCACAGAGGTAAAACAAAGAAAGGACTGATGAGGTTTTCAGTCCCTGGACTGGAGGAGGCTGAGGGACAGTGAGGCCCAAAGTCCCCTCTGAGATGCTGTCTCTGTTTGAACTGGGAAAGGCTCCGGCGCTGACTGCAGTAGGAAGCCAGGGACTTGGGGCTTGTCGCTGTGCAGTGGAAAAGTGACTCCCAGTTCAGGGTCCCCGGTGGAAGTTAGAATGGACCCCGACATCCCTGGCTCTCAGCAGGTAGGCAGAAATAAGGACAAAGGTGGACAGCGCAGAAACTACAAGAAATACCTGAAGGGGGGGGGCGCGCCTGTGGCCACGCGCACAGGAAATCCCGCTCTAAATTAACCGTTTCAACCCCAGCACCCGCAGCACCTTCTGCTTCTGTTTCTGCAGTGCGGCCTCCAGCGTATCGAGCTGAAACTGCCTCTGCTGCTTTTCTTTCTTGAGTTTGTCCAGCTGCCCCTCCAGCTCCTGAATCTTCTGCAGCGCCCTGGTAGGGAGGCCTTCCTTCCATTCTTCCAAAGCCCAGCTCATTCTGTTCGCCCTTCTTTAATATCCCAACATGTATCAGTGAACTGAAAAAGAACAACCGGACTGTTGATCTTCGCAAAGTTGAGAGGAAATTTAAACCAGGTGTGATCCCAACATTAGGGAGGCTGAGGCAGGAGGATTACCGAGAGTTCAAGGCCAGCCTGCACCACAGGGCGAGATCTTGACTCAAAACAAAACAACAATGAAAAAGGAAATTTATGTCAGACTAAGGGGTCTACCTAACCACCTCCATGAGTCAGGCAGGAAACATCACATTGGAAAGATAATATCTGTCTTCTCATCCTCTGAAAGGTGACTGCCAGCGGTTCATTATGAAGCACACACTATGCTTGTTCAAAGCACCCTTGTCTTGGGGTTTTCTTACCTTCTGAGTTGTTTATGGACACCTGCATATAGTCTGTTTTCATTATGCAAAACATGAATACTTTGCTACAAAGTTTTCAGGTGAGCAAGATCCTGGCTACAAACAAATAAAATACCTGACACATTGGTCTGTAACTGCTCTTGTTTCTAGCTTGCCATGATTAATTACCATCATGCTTTTCACCTGTCCCTCAGGGAAGCCCTTCCTGAGACCCCCACTGGCTGGCTGCCTGTCAGTTTCTCACATACCCACACATTGTGTCCCTGCCCGGTCAAAGGGAAAGAGGTGTTTAGCTTTAGTGATTGAAAGGGTATTCAACTCCACTAAAGCTGCTTCAAGGATGTGTGACCTTAAGCAAGTTATTTAAGGGCCCTGTGATTTGTTAGCTTATTATTCTAAAATAAAGATAGTAATGGTAATGACTTTCTCAAGTCTAAAACTGAGAGAAAAGTCATTTTCTAGTTATTTTGGCAACAGGGTGAGGATCTGCTTTTATTTCAGCTAAGAATCATAAAAATTTTTTTTCAAAAACAAAGGAGAAACAAAGGTCTTGGATAACATATAAATTAGATATCAAGCCTTGGGAAGATGTGTTTTCACTGGGAAAACACAGTATAATTTTCCCCCAAACCTCAGCTTTTAGAAGACAACCTTTTTGGCTTTCCTTGCAGTACTAGAGATGGAACCTAGGTCCTCGTACACGTTAAGTGCTTTCCCACTGAGCTACATTCCAAGGTTTGGTTGGGTTTGGTTTGGTTTTGTGAAACGCGATCTTGTTAAGTTTCCCAGGCCAATCTTAAACTTGCAACCCCCCTGCTTCAGCCTCTAGAGGACCTGAGATGATAGGTTTGCACCCCTGCACCATGCAGAACATCTTCAACTCCACTTCCATTTGCTCAAAAACTACTGAAAGGAACCTCATGCCTCTCAACTAACAAAGGGCAATTTAGCTTATTGGTTTAAGAGTTGGAGTATACGGGGTGGGTCATAATGGGGCACACTGTAACCCCAGCGCTTGGGAGGCTGCAGCAGGAAAATCACCACAAGTGTGAGGCCAGACTGGGCTACACAGTGAGTTCAAGGCAGGCCTAAAAATTCCATAGCAAGATTCTTTCTCAAAAGCAAGAATCTATTGTAAAGAATTTAGCTGGCCACTTAAGTCATTACATTAAGATTGCATAGCCAGCCAAATACGAAAAGAAGCAACTTAGAAAGGTGACAGACATAAGGGAAATAAACAAGAAAACCTATTAAGTTGAATGTTTTTCCGTTTGGAAGTCTAAGACATACTTATATAGTACACTTCGGTATTTATACTATATTAATATATCCTATACCAGGCCGGAACTAATTGTGATCACAGCAAAGGGCGACTCGCTAAGACATCGGTTATGAGCCACCTGTGTAGGATCACTGGGGCAAAAGAACCAAAACGGTAGACCTGCAAGTAAGATTCAAGGGGCTGACTTTGGGTGGGAAGGGAAAGGCCAAAGAAAACCCTGGATGTGAAGTTTCCTGCGAGAGGATTTGCATAACTAAAGGACAAATCCTGTCTAGAAAATAATCATCTTAAATATCTATAGGGATGCTCAGTGCTCAGGTCACCGGAGCTCCGTAAAGTCCCCAGGGAAGCCCTTAGGTGCCGCCCACCCCTGCCCGGCTTTGCAGCGCGTTATCACCGTTTCTCATCTTCAGGATTCCCCATCACCGCCCCAAACCCCCAGGGCCTGCGCGCCACGGCGGCGCGTGCGCTACACCTTCTCCGGACCCGGCCCGTCAGGGTTAGGGCTCGGGTCATTTCTTTCTGACTCTTGATCACCGAGCACAGCCTGGTACACCGGCGCGACCAAATTAAGGTGGAAGGAAAGAAACGCAAAACTAGCTAACGCCCAGTCCAGATTCCAGCAACGAGGTTGAGGGCTCCCGGAAGGAGATACCCGGTCACTTGCGATTCTTTCACCTTACGAAGTAGGAAACCGATCCCTGTAGGGTGCAGACGCTCGACCCTCAGCGGGATCCGGTGAGAGCACACCCTGGGTGCACCACGGGCAGCAACCGGAGATCTACGAGCCCGCCGCCAGATTGGAGTCGCTCCAGGTTGCTCACCTTGCTGCCTTGCTCCGCGGGGCTGAGGCCACGTCTCCGACAATCTGATTTGGCGCAGTCCCCGCGATCCGGAGCCCCGCTCCCAATTCAAACCGCCAGCCACAGCCACCCCGGATGGTCCTCGCCAGCTTCCGGTCCTGCTCAAACTCTCCTCCGACTCCTACTGGCCACTGTAAACAGCTGTGAGCCAATCCGCTTCCGCACTCTCGATCTGCAGTCTGTGATTGGCTCGTTTGGATGCATTTAAAAAACAAACCCTCCAGGCAAGAGGTGTCTGCACTGCTGCTCGGACGCTTTTCTGTTGTTGCTTGGAGATGAGACCACGTGGTGCTGCCTAGGCAGGAAGCTGGTTTGAACCTTGGTTCCGCAGCTGCCAACTAATGGGCCAGCTGGTTAGGAGCATGTGACCTGTCTGCCGTAGCCTGCCTGGTGGAAAATATACTGCGCATTCCAAGTATCACTTCAGTTTAGAATTGTACCAAGTATAATACCAAGTATAATTCTATGCACCAGTCACCCAACGTCCCAAGTAATAGCCTCACATAATGTAAAATTTAACAGGGGTACAGAGAAGCTTAATAATTTGAAATTGAATCTAGACATGGCAGAATCTCCCTCCTAACTGCTAACCTCTATTAATCACATTTTGAAGGGGTGCTTTGAACACGGGGATTCGAGGAGGAAACATTCCATTACCCTGCATATTCAGAAGAATCTTCAATACTGGCTGCAATTGCTTCTTTTTATGAAGTTCGCCCGATTTGCATAGATTCATGTGCTTTTTTATTTTGCCTGTTCAACCATAAATGAGCTTCTAAAGGCAGAAGCACAATGAATGTGGTCATTATATATACAAAAAAGTGTACCACTAGATTTAATTCAAAAACTAAAGGCAGGAGACAATTGTTACTTTCAGGCCGCTGTGATGTGCTGTCCTCTTCAATGAGTTCAAAGTTTTCCATATGCTTCTTGCAGCTTTCTTTAGACCATTTCTATAGTCGGCTCCTCATCTTTCACTGAAATTCTGCTAGTCTTTCAACACCCAAAATTTCTTCACAAAACCTCCCCAGTCCCATTCGCTCCTTAGAACTGCTAACTCCCTACACCTTCATTTATACTTGTGGAATTTTTGTCACGTGTTATGTGTATGTCTATGTCTGACTCCTCAAATCAGACTCAAAATTAACAGTAAAATCTGTCTAACCCATCTTCACCGCCCCACTATCTCCTCTGTGACTCAGCACAAGGTGATTTGGAGGTACAATCTGAAGAAAAAGCCTGGAAAACCCTTGAATCCCCAAGTGGAGGAGAGAAAGCGGGTAAGGGAGCAGAACTTTTAGGGCCCCTGCTGAGGTCAGTCGAGTACCTAGTCATCCTAGAACTTGAATCAAAGTCTATCCAAGTCCAACACCAATTACTCTTCCAGTGCTTCCCTGGGATGCTCTTCAATTAAGGAAAATAGAACTGGAAAGATAAATAAGAAAGGATTTCTAAGGTTTGAAAGCAAAATTTCTCCTTATAGTGCATTCATTCATTACTTACTTAGCATATTCCGGCCTGGTGGCCACTGTACAGCCAAGCCTTGTGCTACTTTCTTCTGTCATAAATGACTAAAATGCATTCTCCCTAAGAGAGAGTCCCCTGATGGAGACCTCTGGTGACGTCTATGATATTTCTTTGACTTTAGAGGGGTAGTTCTCTTCCCCAGTCTCTATTTTCCATCAGTTGATTTGGATAGTGCCATCCACACATTGGGTAGACCTTCCCATTATCCACATGCAGACTATGCCAAACCAATCAATGGACTGCTTTAGTACTCACACACCCTTGACCCCAGCATCAGGTGCTTGATCCCAGCATCACACACTGAAACCCAGTATCACACACCCTCGATCCTGCTGCCTCTGAAGAGCCCGCCTGTGACCATGTGAGGTTTTGGGGGACATCTAGAAAGAACCCATGAGACAGCATCTCCAGTTTTCTTTCATTTATTATTTATCTCATATATATTTTCCCATCTACTTTTAAAACATCTCTGTCTTTATATTTAAAGTACATTCCTTGTAGACAGGTTGTAGTTGTGTTCTTTATCTACCCTAACAGTCTCTATTTTAATTGAAGTCTTCAGGGTATTATGTTTAAGGCAACTTTTTGATACGGTTGCTTTAAATCTTGCTGGTATTTTTTTTTTTTTTACTTTCCTTCTTATTGTTTTTTTCCTCCATTTCTAGGTTTCTTTTGGATTAATAAGAATTTTATGATTTATTTCTATCCCTTAGTTTAGTAGCTGTATCATTTTGGTTTTGCTTTGGGAGAGTAGCTCTGAAGTTAATAGGTTTTCTTTTGTCTTTTAAATATTTCCCATGGTGTGATTTTATTTATATTTCTCCTGTTTCATGTTGGTTCACACTTCTTAAATCTGTAAATCTGCATTCTTAGCTTTTCGCTCTATCTTCAGATAGTGCTAAACCTAAAAGTATATTTCCCCTCACCTCTCAACATTTGTGGGACTGCTGCCAGACATTTTACTTCCCTTAAATTTAAAATCCCATGATATGTTTTTATTGAAGCAGTCAATCATCTTTTTAAGAAATCTTAAAAATTACAAGCAATTACTGTCATCACAATGCTAACATGTAGCATGTCTGACAAACTTTCCTCTGTTTCCTTTTATTAACATTTTTCTTTCTGCCTAAAGAAATTATTTTATCTGATACTAAATTTCCTTCATTTCTACTTTCCTGAAAATCTGTATTTTGTCCTCATTTTTAGAAAGGTATTTTTTCTAGGAATGCTATCTGGTCGGGTGTTTTAGTTTAGTTTGTGTGGCCCTAATAATGCTTTAATGATACCAGCAATTTTCTTCTGGCTCATATAATTTCTTGTGAGAGGAATGTATTTTTCTTACCTTTGTTCCTCCCCATATATGCTTTTACTCCAGCTGCTCTGTGGACGTTCTTACCCCTTTTTCTTTTAAATGTTTACTGGTGTGATTTTCTTTCTACTTCTCCCGTTTCACATTGGCCACACTTCTTAAACTGTACAATTTAAGTTTTTTTCAAATTTGTACAGTTTCTGGACATCTGTTGCAAATACCTGTTTTCTGCTCTCTCTTCTGCTTCTGGTACTCCACTACATGCTCGGTAGACTACTTAATGTGATTTTTAAAGGGCACCAATGCTTTATTTTTCAGTCTTCTTCTCCCTGTCTGTATTTGATTTTGCATAATATCTGCTGCTAGTTTTTCAAGTTCATTGCTCCTCTCTTCTGTAATACCTAATCTGCAGCTCCTCTGTCCAGTACATTTCAATTTTCAGCCACTGTGTGTTTTCTGGCTAGTAATTTTTTATTTCCCTTTATATTTCCCAAAAGAAAGAAAGGCCAGGTCTTCTTGTTAATGTTCAGGACGTTGAACGTTATTTATAAAACTGTAATCATGTCTGTGTCTACTGTATTATCACTATTCTCATTCCTGAATGTGTTTCTGTTGTTTTTTTTTTTTTTCTCAGTTATAAGTCCTGGTTTTCATATATTTAGAAATTTCTGACTAAATGCTAGACGTTATATATTTTACATTTTTATCGTGTTGTATTGCTGGAAAGATTTGCATACAATTCTGCCCAACAATTAATTTACCTATGAATCAATTTGATTACTTTTTGAGTTGCTCTTGGGTTTTTATTGTTGGTTTGGTTTCGTTTGGCTTGCTATTAAGATAGGGTCTCGCTATGCACTTCAGGGTGACCTTTATCACACTATGTCATCCCTGCTGGCCTCAATCTTACAGAGATCCTCTTCCCTCAGTTTCCTGCTGGTAGTACAGACATGCTCCACCACCACACCAGGCAATATTAGGATTTATGAAGAACAATCTGAAAGAAGCCTTCCTTCTAGAAGGCCATTTCTAAAGGATAATTCTTCCAGGGTTTCCACAGACTTCTCCACAAACTCAGCAAGATCTTTTTATGCTGATGGATAGAAACTTAGACAATGCTTGACCCTGTGTGAGCTCTTAGAATTGTGTGACTCAAGGCTCTCTCAGTAACTGCTCTTCTCCTGAAAGTTGTTTCTTTCCCAGTCTCATGCAGTTTGGTCACCAAGCTTGGTCTGAGAAGTCCTAAGCCTGAAAGAAAACACTTTACTCACTCTTTTAAAATAAGTTTGTAGATTTGCTGACTCCAATCACAGAAAAGGAATTTTCAGGATGCGTCAGTAAAAGAGACATGAGAAGGGTTTATTAGGGTGCGCTCAAAAAGAAATGGGGTGCAGAGGCTCAGCAAAAGGAGACATATTTCAAGCCAAAGTGGGGCACCCTGAAGGAGTGTCTTCAAGATGAGTGATCTGGGATGTGTATTTCCATTGTCTGTGAGGTTGCATTATGGACCACCTGTATGTGCTTGAAGCTGTGATCCACTGCCCTCCAATATTTCTGCTTCCTTGAGGGTGGAGGAAGTGCAGTTTAGAGGTGAAAAGTCTAGTGCCAGGATCTACAGGCTTATTGCAAAAGGACTTTTAGGATTTCTTTTACTGAGTTTTCTGGAAGGGAAAAAGGCTTATCTTGAAGCTGTGGCTTTTCTTAAAAGTACAATTTTTAAATCTCAATTTCCTTTTCTCCTTTCTATCTAGATTTTATTTCTTCTACCCTACTTCAGTTTCACCCTGTGGATGGTCAGCCTGATATTCAGTCAAAGACTCAAGGAGACCCACCTCAGATTTCTTCAAGTTTTATCTCCCCACAGCTGGTTCCTCTCCGGTCCTCTTTTTTGTAAATTTTACCATTGTATGCCTCCCCCAGATTCTGGCTTATATATCTTCTCTTTTGATTTTCTCCCTGCCATTGTCTCAATAACAAACTTTTACTTCTCAAATCTGCATCTCCAGCCCAGATCTCTTTCTCCTAAATTTTATACCTGTACGTTCAACTCCTTCTGGGGATGTGTCTACATGGATGCTTCAAAGAAACTCAAACTCAACATTTTCAATACGGATTTCCTTCACACCGGTCCTCCCTACCTTCCCATCTCAGTAAATAAATCCCCAATCACTCTGTCTCCTTTTTACTCTCTCAAGTTTGTCTCCCACAGGTATTTCTCAAATCTGTCCTGTGATCTGCATCCACACTGCCCAATACCTGGTCCTCCTGCCATCAGTTCTCACCTCCATTACTGCAATAGCCTCTGGGTGGTCTCAGAGCAGAAGCTTCCTGCTAAATCTGGGGCCTTGAAGTGGAAGGGCTGTGACTCTGAGACCCACTTGGGGATACCCAGGAGGATCCAGCGAGACAAATCCTTGCATGATGACTTTTCTGATCACCATTCTGCTGTCTCCACCCCTGCCTGCCTTCATGGTCTTTATAACTCTCCCTGCTCTGGGAAGAAAAATCCTCACCAAAACAGCAGGAGACCCCAGGTAACATGTGCCAGAGGGAGTTGGGAGATATGTGGGAGGAGATGTGAGGAGGCTGAGAGGAGCTGTAGACCTAAGGCTGGTAGGCGAGGGCTTTGCTGACTGGAGAGCACTCGCTCGTGAGTCAGGGCTTAATGTCCTGGCAAGGGTGCCTAGAGCTGGTCCTAATGAGATGGTTCCCTGAAGCTGCACATGAGGGTGGCCTTTAGCAAGTGAGTTTGATATGCAACAGTCACATTTAAGAGCACTGAGGGCAAGAGCCAAAGATTGAGAAAATGGAGAAGTTGGAATGGACTTGGATTTATCAAATGGGGCCCGCCTGACTGTTATTGCTAGTGGGGCACAGAGGATTTTGCCCTCATTAAGACAATGAAGAACGTTTAGGAAGGTGACACAGACATGTCTAACAAGTGCAGCTGTGACTGATCTCTGCCAGGCAGGGTTGGCAGTACCAGGTCACACTTAATTCTTGGAAGTAGCTGATCTGTCTCTGTTAGGGCTGGATTGCGTCCTCCATAAATTCACATTCTGAAATCTTAACCCACAGGACCTCATAATGTGAAACAGGGTAGTTGCAGTTATAACTCATTAACGTGAGGTCATTACGATGGACCCTAGTCCAATATGACTGTGTCCTTATCAAAGAGAGAAGGAAAGAAAGAAGGGAGGGAGAGAAGAAGGAAGGAAGGAAGGAAGGAAGGAAGGAAGGAAGGAAGGAAGGAAGGAAGGAAGGAAGGAGAGAGAGAAGAAAATAAAGGTAGATCTTTGGACACAGAAACAGAGACACAGGAAAAATGCCCTGTGAGAACTGTAGTTATGCTGCCACAAGACAAGGGTGAGCAGAGGTTGCTGGGTAACCAGCAGAAGTGAGGAGACGGGCATGGAAGAGATTCTCCTTCACAGCCACAGAAGGAACCAGTCCTGCCCACACCTTCATCTCAGACTTCTGCCCTGCAGAACCATGAGAGAAGAAATAAGCAGAGAGGGTGCACTTAGAGAAAGGGTTTTCCCAGTCTCTGGCTTCTAGACTTGTCTATTCTGATCACTGGAGATACAGTTGCCCATTTTGAGGCACTTTGTTATATAGCAGCTCCAGGAAACCGACACAGACACCAAATTGGAATGGTCTGTTAAAGGCCCAACAAAGGCACTGGTCCAGGAATAATTTCTGGTAGGATGAGGAGCAACCCTCCAAAATGCATGCCTTCTTTATAGCAAGGTAGTGCTCCATTGTGTATAAATACCACATTTTCTTTACCCATTTGTCTGTTGATGGACATACTAGGCTGCTTCCAAGTTTTAACTATTATTAAAAAAATTAGACCCCACCAAGATAAAAAAAGACCCAATCAAAAAATGAGCCACTGAAATGAATATACACTTCTCAGAAGAAGTACAAATGACCAATAGATACATGAAAAAATGTTTGTCATCACTGGCCACTGGGGAAACGCAAATTAAAATAACACTGAGATTCCCTCTTACCCCAGAAAGAGCGGCTGTTATCAAAACATCAAAGGGTAACAAGTGCTGGCAAGGCCAGGTTGTGGGGAAGGAACCCTGCTACATTGCTGGTGGGAATGTAAACTATGACAACCGCTCTGGAAATCAGTTCCTTCTGTGGCTAGTTTCCTCAAAAAACTAGAAATTCCATTTGGTCCAGCCGTTCCCCTTCTGGATATCTTCCTTTTGTGCTTTTAGGTCTGGTGAACAGTGAATACACAACTGTGGGCCCTGCAGCTGCCTGGCAAAGGCTCAGTCTTTCTAGAAAGAAATTCTAGGGTCCTTCAGCAGGCAAAGAGATGAGCCCAGCTGATGCTGACTGTAGATCAAGGGTGAACGGAGAACAGAGAACCAGTAGCTCTCAGGCATAGACTTGGGACCTGTCCTGATGGCAAAGGCAGAGCTTATTCTATTAATTCTCTTTAGAGTCTTTCTTAGCAATTCCAGCCCACGCCTTGACCACGCAGCGGCAGGGTGAGTTTCACTGGGGACAAACAGGCCTGAGCAGGGTAAAGGTTAACTATAGCAAATGCTTTTGCTTTTATAATCTCTCCCAGGCCCCTGAGTGACTCCAGCCACAGATATGACAGGAGGCTCAGACTCAGTCTCTCACGCGGGACCCTCTGCCTGCCCCAGGTCTTCTTTGGAGGCCAAGGAAGCCTGTGAGTCCACACAGGCAGCCTTCATGGTGCCGTGGTGGCCAGGGGCATCCTCAGGAGATGGAGTGGGAGTCAGTGGACAAGGCTGGTGCACCGTTCTTCAAGGGCAGCACTGGGGAACCCAGCCCCATCCTGCTGCACCCCCCAGCAGGACTGCACTCTTATCTCCACTTCATCTCCTAATCCCCCTCCCCGGCTACCTGGAGCATCACCCAAATAAACCACTGCATAAGCTGCCTCCACCTGAGTGAATCTTATTCTTTGCTTTGGTGGTGAATCCAAATTCACTGTCAGTCTCAGTGAGCAGACATGTGTCTCTGCTGTGAATGGTGTTGTTGCACACACAAAGGCTCCCTGCCTCACCTGTAACCTCAGAAGTGTAAGCATTATGGGATTTGCCTACTGGTGGTGATTTCAGATCCAGGGGTTCAGCAGATAAGTGTCATGTTTTCAAGTTTTTTTTTTCTTACACATCTGGACTTCTTTTGACTACAGAATGAGAAATTTAACACATTCTTTGCAGTGAGAATTTATTTTCAAAACATGAGATCAGGGGATTATGAGTTTCTCTAGGAAAGAAAGGCTTGGGGAGAAGTATTAGGCTTTGGGTTTTGTTTACTTGTTTGCTGAGACAGGGTTTTGCTGTGTAGTCAGGCTGGTCATGAACTTAGTATGTAGCCCAGGATGACCTGGAATGCAGTGATCCTCCTTCCTTAGCCTCCCAAGTGCTGGGATTGCAGGCATATGCCACCATGTTCAGCTCGGGGACAGATATTAAATATTTAATGGATTATCATAAATTTAAAAAGATGATTACAGAATAAATATTCAATATCTTAGTATGTTGATATTGACTATAAGCCAATATCAACTGTAAGCCAATATCAATTGACTATAAGCCACACGTCCCTTGCAAGAAATAGGAACTTGCACTTTTAAATGTCTTTTCCATTCCCACCACTAGGTGATTCTCTACACCTAAGAAAGTCTTTGGAAGTGAACTTTGGTCCCACAAACTGACTTCCCTCTTCTTTTTCTTTCTCTCTATCCCTTCCCTCAGTGCTTTTGTTTACTCTCCTTTTAAAGTAATATTTGCTTGTTTAAAGGGAGAGGTAAAAATAAAAAAATAGGCTATAATCCTACTGCTAATTTAATTTTTCTTACTAGCAAATAATAAAGCAGTCTGATAAGAAATTATAGTGGTGACACACACCTGTGATCCCAGCACTCGGGAGGCTGAGGCAGGAGGATCACCATGATTTGAGGCCAACCTGGGCTATGTGCTGAGTTCAAGGCCAGCCTGGAATACACAGCAAGACCTTGTCTCAAAATAAAATAAAATAAAATAAAAGAAAAGAAAGAGAGAAGACAAGAAATAGAAATTCTAAATATTCATAAAAGATAGAACAGATGGATTTGGAAAACTAGAATGAACCGGCCATCCATCAGTCTCAATCCTCATTTTACTACTAAAGGCAATGAGATCAAGATTTTTTAAAAACTTAGGCCAGGAGTGGTGGCGCACAACACTCAAGAGGCTGAGGCAGGAGGATGGCCACGAGTTGGAGGCCAGACTGGGCTACAGAGTGAGACCTCATCTCAAAAAAAAAAAAAAAAAAAAGACCTTAAGAAATTCATACAACCAGTGACTGACAGAAGGGGAAGAAGAAAATAAAAGAAGAGGAGGGGAAGAAGAAAGAGAGAGGAAAGAAGTCATTTAAACATAAGCACTATCATTCCAGAATCATTTATTTTACACAAATCAGAACACGTTTTTATTATTCTTGCAAAAGTAATTTTTATGAAAGAAGCAAAATAATGTATTTTTAAAAGATTTCACTATGTACTTTGGCACATGCCTATAATCCTAGAACTCTAGGAGGCTGAGGAAAGAGGATCTCCACGTTTGAGGCCAGCCTGAGTAACTTAGAGAACCAGGTCTGAAAATAAAATTTACAAAGGGCTGGGGGTTTGACTTAGTGGTGCAGCATGTGCCCAACATGTGCGAAGATCTAGGTTCAATTCCCAGCTCCTTACCACCATGAAAGAAAGAAAAAATGAAAGAAAGAGAAAGAAAGAAAGAAAGAAAGAAAGAAAGAAAGAAAGAAAGAAAGAAAGAAAGTGAAAGCATTTCTTAGGGAAATTGAATACTTATCCAGTGCCTATATCTTCCAAAATGTTAAAATATTTAAAACATGAATTTTTTAAATGTTTGTTACCTTTCACGTTTTTGGTTGGAAACCCAGTTCTCAAAAAAAGTACAGTTTTTGTTTTTTTGGTTTTTTGGTCTTTTGTAGTCCAGATTTCCAAAACAGATCATGATACAGCCAAAAGCATATCACCCAGTTTGGAAAACAAGCTTGCCGTGTGGTGACAGTTTATTGTCACATGCTGGACTGAAGATCGATTTGTTGCCCTCTCACTTTCAACAGCAGTTTGATCCAGGCTTCACGAGATCATGGGATAAAGCACACGAGTCGCTGGCCACTAGGACCAGGTGGTTGATTCTCAGGACGTAAGGCAGAGGATGGCCCTAAGCCACCAATGAACTTAGTGGCCATAAAAATGTCACAAGAAGCTTTTTAAATGTTTAATTTGGGGCTTTCCCTAGTTCTGGCTTTCATAGTTTGGAATGGAGTACTAAAGTCCTCAGGAAGTATCCATGTGTGAGGTCAGTAGAGAAGGTGAACATGCTTCCTGGGTTACTTCATTTCCTTGTGCCCTTCTGGTTACATGTGTGTCCCAGAGTTATTGTTTTAATTAACTATCATTATTATCCGTTGCATTAAAATAAGCCAGCGTGGGTGTAACTGATCACTTTGTGCTATGCTCTATTAGGGTCTCCTCCAGTACTGTGGGAGACACATATGCGCTCCAAGAGTTCAACATTTTGCTAATGGTTACATCTGCACCATAGGAGACGACTCAAGCTCTTCTCCACACGTTACTAAGTCTTCCATGGAAGGGCAGCTTAGGTCAGTGATGACAAACCTTTCAGAGCTTTCAGTAATGCAAACACCCGCTGCAGCGCGGGTGCCATAGGTTCGCCCACTGGTTGAGGGCATGCATCTGACAAAACAAGTGGCCGCCCACAGGCAACGGGAAGGCTTGCTGCCCCTGGTGGCCACCTGGTGTGTGTGCGTCAGCCACGCCTTGGTTCCAGCCTGCCAGCACAAGGGATCGGACACTGAAAGTAGAAAATTAGAAATACAGTGCATGTAAACTCGGCCCAGCGAGCGAGGGTGAAGCACGCCTTGTAGAGAATTTATGTAAAGAGTTATGTGAACACTGCTGCTACCATGAGTTTGCCATATATTGGCCGGGAGAAATCGTCAAGTACTTCTTTAGTTTTTTGGTAACACTTGTCAAAAATTTTGCCATAGGTCGGGGCTCCGCGAGCGGCCCTTGTGCCGCCAAGCATCGGGGAGTTTGCGGTTTGCGGCCGGGGTAGCTCTGTTACTTTGGGGAAAGTTACTTGAGTGAACAAGGATTAAACTCAACAAAAGTCACGTAGGAGATCCGGGGAAGATGGCGACCGGGTGAGCAGCAAGGGAGCGAACCTCCTTAATAAACACCACCAGCTCGAGACAGACTTGGTGAGCGTGAATGCCGGAACCTCGGCTGGGAAGTTTAAACTGGGCGTATTTCTCTGAGATGCCGGGGGAGATGTGGTAGGGCGGACCAGGCTGCCGGGGCGAGACGTGGGAAA
>PVLD010006993.1:0-95234 GCA_004027595.1 Dinomys branickii
TTTGTACTTTTATGTTTCTAAAATTAAAAAAAAAAAAAAAAAGAATGAGTCAATCTCCTTTCCTTTGTTTTTTTAAGGCTCAAAATGATATTTTTTGGTAGGGAAGTTGATTGAATGGTAACAGCACTGGCTCCCTCCAGCTGAGGGAATATTGAGGAAAAAACCTGGCTGTGGCCCTTTTGACTGAAGATGAAGATCTGTCTAGGTGATGGGAAAGTTCAAATCAAGGAAAGTCCACTGAGAAGGGCCCCTGTGCCCACACAGTCAGGTCCTACCCATTCTCCATAGCACCCATGCACATAAAACAACTTCCGCACTAGACCCCTGCCCCACATTGTTATCTTCAGCCAACTAATCAAGAAGAATTACAATCTTCAGGAAAGAAGCAAAACAAGATAATAAATATCCCTACATAGATTTGTTCTCTCACTCAAGGGAAAGTCATGAATTCACAAGGATATGAAATGACTTGCTATAGCTTATCTCTTCCCATTCCAAATTGTTCTCATACTTGGCTAAGCAATGAGAGATCAGTCACCCATAACATCATCTATGAAATCTGTTTCCTTCTTCTCTCTTCTCCCAGTATTGCCCTAAAGCTCGCCACCAATATTAAACAAAAGGGAAGACAATTGTGTGCCATATCATTTTGAAGCAGCGGGGGTCAAATGAGGAATGAATGTTCCCCCAAAGACAAAATATTAGACCTTCTAGTTCAATAATTCACTGAGAACATCAGCATACAGGTTAAGCCATAAACTATAATCCAAAACATTATAAATAAGTAAATAAATAAATAAAACAAAGGAGTGCTCAATTTTAGAACTAGCCTAGTAGAAAGAGGTGTTGAGGTGTATACAGTAATCACTTCAATAGCCTTCTGAGCCACCCTGTGCCAACTTCAAATGTAACAACCTTTCTGAGATCCAGAGACACACACAGCTTCTTATCATGTAGGGCTGTCTCTCCCTCCACAGATAAACTACCCACTCAGCCTCACCCGTGCAAGATTTCATCAGCAGGCGGAGGGCATGTGATATAAAACATGTTCACAAGGGAAGAATTATCTCTTACTGGCAATCTGTAAGCACCACGGAAAAATATTCCTCTGTGATCAAATTATAAATGCTTTCGCATCAAACAAAACTTCCCTTGTCTAAAGCCTGGGTGAAAATTGGAAGTCATTTTTTTCTTACTTGGCATTTTGATATAACTGTATTAATATCCAAATAATTCCATGTTTTCATATGCCAGGTGACAAACTGTATATGCAGAATGATGGCATTTATTAAGGGATATTAGAGACATCTAATGCATAACAAAAACTGAATATTGAAGTATGATTTTTATTCTACAGTTTTATGTGTAGTTGACAAAAAGCAGACAGGAAAAATTCTTCCAAATTGGAAGCACTCTCAAACTCAATTCTCTCATAACAATTCTCCCATTATGCATGAAATCAAAGATGGAAGGAGTCACTAGTGTATGACTAAGGGAAAGCATAATTGTAAAACTATTGCAATTAATTTTGCTGAAATAATTTAATGCTGGAGAAAAATTAATAATTCCCTGTGAAGATACACTGGACAAAAACTTTAGGTCAAGCTGATCCATCAAGCATAAATGGATTACCAATTTGAACAAAAAGAGAGAACATCCTATGTGCCATAGTGTGTATTTAGCACTTGTCTAAGAAAGTAAATGGATTTGGGCAACTCTTTGAATGAATCTGCTCAATATCATTCATGATTTAGAAGTGAAAGAATTATTCCTTAAATATAAAGAAGATGGTCTCAAAATTATCCAGATAATTGCCTCATCTCTAAATGCACTTTGGTTGATTAATCCTCTTCCTCAACAAGTTTAATTGGAGTATTTATCAAGTATTTATGTATACTAGTCTCTCAATGATCCCTTTGCTAATGAGCCATGTTGCTTCTAAAACCTCAGATGTCTGAAGAATCGAGCTGAGCCTTATGCAGCAAGGGCTCATGGTGCTGTTCAACTCTCGCATTTCCTACCAGGCAGACCCCACACAGCCCCGTTCTCACCCCATCCCCTCATTCAGCTCATTAAGTCTTGTACTGCTGTTGCTGAGTCCTGTGAAGCAACACATGCTAAAATCCTTCAGGGTCCAGATGGATACCACCTCTTGTATGGATTCTTCCCTATATGGTTTGATTATGCTTAACCTTTGTGAGCAGCTTGAAAGGATGATGTATATTTGTATGGGCTAATATGGAAAAATGCCCAAGATAAATAAAGTGGAAACAAAATATCAGCATAAGAGAATGTAGATTATTCTCTAAACAGCACTGCCCAGATCCATTCTCTGATCTCAGGCCCTGATAGGTTCTGAAAAGTGCCAACTGATTGGATTCAGCCAAGAAAACTACAGAGAAGTTTGGGAGAAAGGAGAGACATCAGGTGATCTGCTACCTCCTGGCTTTGATGTTTTCTTCCCCTTGACTCCTTCATGAAAATGAGTTCTTTGTCCTATGTGGTGATTTTTCCAGCTGTTGCTGCCTTCTGGGAGCCTCAGTCTGTCTCGAAGATCTATAATCCCAGCAGTCATTGGTGCCAGTTTTAGTTCTTTGAGGTTTTTAAGAATAGTTTAAATAATATCAGAAGACGTTTACTCTTTCTTCAAGGGTTTCCAAAACCCCAAAATGAAAAATACACACTAAAAATATGTTTTTATCTTTTAATTATCATACAGATTGGTTCACTGAATTTTTTACAACTTTTTAACATATTAGCAATCTTACATTGCCTATATCTTAAAGTTTTTAAATATTTCATAGCCTCATCATCACTCTATAATTAGTCCAAAAACATTTTTTAAAGGCTACAATAATGAGAAGTGGACGAATTATGGAAGGTCTTAGAAAGCAACGTCACTGTGATACCACATCATTTCTACTTTCTCACTTCATGGCCCAAAGGATTGCTCAGTCTTTCAAGGTTTGGAGGAACACAGGTCCCAATATTGTTTTGGATTTTAGTAGCTCTCAGTGATCACAGTTGGGAATTCAAAACTTCTCGTTCTCTCTTCATAATTACCAGCAAAGAAAACTGACCCAAGAAAACTTTTCACACGTTCATCAGAAAAGCATCCAAACGTGCAGAGATTAGCTCTCCAGACTCCAATCGTGACAACAAAATTGATTTATAGATGAAATTTGTGATTCTAGGTCTTCAGACAATGATAAGTCAGATGGATTGTTTATCAGCTAAGAAGGCTGGAGTGATATTTATCAGAATCTGGGGAAAGGAGCACCAGAAAATTTAAGTATGGGGTGTGGGAAGGTAGAAAGTTTCCAAACTGATTTGAATATTTATTCCACATACACTTTTGAAAACAATACACACATAAAATTAGTGAACTTTATTTTGTATGATATATGCCCCAATAAAACTAAAATTATGAATCATCTATTGCTATATTTTGAGTCATACAAAATATAATAGCTTAAAACAGCATGGATTTCCTGTCTTGGTTTCTTTGGATTTGAGATGTAGGCACAACTCAGTTGAACCCTCTACCATCAAGTGTCTATAAAACAGCAGGTCCACAATGGGCTGCCAGTCATAATCATGAAACTCAGCCCCAAAAGATGACCTTCTCAATGGGTGTTGACTGGATGCAGTTCTTTCCAGCACACTGGTTGGCGGGTGCACTCAGTTCCTGCATCTCTCCACTGTGCCAAGTGTTGATGCAACAACACAACAATGTGTGCTAGTTAAGCAGAAGTAGCATGCTTTACAACTTAATAGAAAAGGGATCCTGTAGCCTTGCTGGGCTTTCTCATGAGAACCAAGTAACTGAATCCAGACTATCTTCTATAGGACAGTGTTACCAAGAGTATAAATCCTGGGGGCGGAAGGGTAGTTTTTTGTAGCTATTTAGAAATCTCCCTCTAACAGATATTTTTCTAAAACCAATCAGAAAAGATAGCTTTCTCAAATGAGATGTCTCTCGTTTTGATAAAATGTTGTGACAGAATTCTTTATAATAAAGTTCCTTTGCATTATGCCTTTGTTATTACAGTAATATATTTTTTTAAAACGTTAAAATATTTAAATAAAATTACAAAGGATCTGTTAGACCCAGACAGCAAACAGCATCCACTGTCCATCCAAACGTGCTGAAGGATAGCTGTGCCTGCACCTCAACAGTCTGTTCCTTCACTGAAGTCTTGTCATTTGACTCACTCAGATGGATTTTCTTTTCTTCAAGGACTCTGATTGATTACAATAATACACAAAATTTAAACACAGTGCTTTTTTAAAGTATCATAGTTTGGAAAGAGGGAAAAGAACTAAGACTTACCATGAGACTCACTTCACATCACAATGGCTCTAAAAGAATCCCTCAGAAAGGATGACTGTAAGGAGGACAGCACATTTCCACACACCTGTTGTGTTTGGATATAGATGCTCCAAAGCAAACTGCTTAGAAGAAGAAAACGTATTTCTCCTGGAAGGTTACTTGCCTTGTTCATTTACTTATTTTTAAATGGAATCAAAATTCGTGGGTGGACTGCAAGCTCTCTCCCTAGAAATGGATACCTTCAGAAATAACATGTGCTTTGTTTCATCTTCACCCCCTCAGCCACCTCAGGGGTGTTTTCTTACACAAAGGCCTACTGGAGACCTAGGAGGCCTCTTCCAGTGCCTAAAATTCCACCCACTGCCACCGCATGCAGGGTCAGATTCTTCCATCCTTTCTCTCTGACTCATTTGAACAACATCAGAGATCACGATGCATAAATTCCTGAGGAGGTTGTTTGTTCTCAATGACACAGGTTTTAAGACAGGTAGAGAGAAAGGTAACTCGAGCCTGGAAGAGTGCTACCTTCACCTCTGACCTTCATGAATCAGTGTGGGCCCCTCATTGGGTGAATCCTGTTAGGCCTGTGGGAACTGAGGTATGCAGTAATTTCTCCTTCCTGCTGAGTTTCAGATAGCACCAAGCACTACTTATCCTGCTTTCCCCACACATCCGTAATACCTACAATAAAGTTCAATTTGCGAGTCCGGAGCTGTTCTTTACTTCTAGTGAACCATCTCATACTCTGGTCGGTGACTTGGTGTCACTCGCTCTAGGTTGTCTCCTACTTCAGGCTCCTTCCTTTCTGGTACAGCATATTCTTCTCAGTCAGAACCCATTTTCTGTTCATGCCTTCCACCCTAAAGATCCAATGTGTCTTCCATCTAATCTAAGCTCTCACTATGTGCTGTGTCAATAACATTAGCAGTTTAAGGTAAAATAACTGGAACCTTTCTCCTTGACAACTTCATGATCAAAGGGCCACTCTCACTACTTTAGCAACCTTAGCATATGAATTTCTTTCTTCCCTAAGTTGAGAACTTTCAGCTTTTCCCAAAAAGGAAACACTTCATAGTTTCTCTTTTGTATATCCTAAAAGAGGATCTCCAGCCTCATTATCCTTGAGCTTTGGGGTCACTGTTAAGTAAAATAAGTGTTACTTAAACACAAAGACTGTGAGAGTCAATCTACGAGTCAATCCAATAGCAAAGATAGCTGCTAAAAGGCTGTATGTGTGAATTTGCAGGACAAAGGGATGATTTATACCCTGGCCAGAATGGTGTGTGAATTCTTGTGCTCCTCAGAATAATATTCAATTTCAAATGTATGAACTGTCTCTGGAATTTCCTATTTCATAGTTTTAGACCATGATTGACCTCAGAAAGGACAACTATAGACACAGGGTTTACTATATATCAATCTTCAAATACAGGGAAGATTCCCAAATTAATACATGTTATAAAATACGCTAGGAGCAAATTAGATTGACAGCAGGACTACCGCGTTCCTAGAAAACCCTGGAAAGATGCCCTTTTAAGTGACTTGCAATGACTTCAGACTCACCCTTGCACCGCCACAGTCATTAATAAGCTCTATGACTTGCACCAATTCATATCCTCTCTAAGCACAAGCTCACTTCTCTAAACTTCCTGCAGGATTTACTTCAGAGTTTTGAAAAATACTAAACTAAAAAGAAATCACTGTTGCCCATGTCTGCCTTTCTTTCTCTCCCTTTGCCCACTCTTGCCTAAGTGAATTTGTTCAATAAAGAGTAGTAGAAAGGAAATCACTCTATTGTGGACATCTTGGCCAAAGCTGGAAGGTTCTGACGCTGTAAGGCTCTTGGAACAATTTCTGTTTTCAAGGTGTGTGGTTGCCTAATCACTTCAGTCCCCACAGGTGCCATAAAAGAAGATTACCACTTCGTTAATCTCACAGATAAAGAATCTGGAGAGAGACAAAGACTGGCAATTTGGAGGCACAGCTGTCAGTACAAAATTGAATCTATTTGTACCTAAAAGTAGCTGTACGTCCAGTGCTTAATCTTATAAAAAGAAAGGAGAAAAAAGGACAGTTGCAAAGGTAAGTCTTGTGGCTGACAAAGCTTAAAAATTTTTAAGAAATTATGCTCCCCTTTCTAAAGATTCTCTAGATAGTGATTTATTTCAGAGAATCTCTGATTGACATTAGAGTGGACAGAATCATATGTTTCTTTATTTAGTGGTGTAGACTCATCACAGGAGAGATTGATGGTAAAAACTTAAATTTATGTTTCCCTGTTTCTCAGATGAAGAAATAAAAATGGGAAATAAATACAGGAAAAATGTTCAACATCAGTGGTCATTCAAAAGATGCAAATTAATACAACACTGAGATTCCATCTCACCCCAGGAAAAATGGCTGCCATAAAGAAATCGACAAATAACAAATGCTGGAGGGGCTGTGAGAAAAAAGGAATCCTTCTCCACTGCTGGTGTCATTGTAACTTCTCAAAGTGCAACTACTTTGAGAATCAGTCTGGAGATTCCTCAAAAAATTAAGATAGAGGTCCCATTCAACCCAACTATTCTCCTTCTAGGTATTTTCCCAGAACTAAAAACATCATACCACAGTGATATATGTGCACCTATATTTACAGCAGCACAATTTGTCACAGCAAAATCTTGAAAACAACCCAAATGCCCATCAACTGAGGTGTGGATAAGAAAGATATGGTATTTTTATACGATGGAGTATTAATGCAACTAGAGGCCATACTCATTAGTAAGATAAATCAGACCCACATGTATAAACACTATATTGTCTCCCTAGTGTAAGAACCTGAAAGAGTAAATAAAATCTGAAAGGTACAATAGATATTGTGAAAGGGAAAGAAACTGCTCAATAGGAAAGAACAACTGGGATGAGAGAAAGGACAAAAGAAGGAAGGAAAGGAAAAAATATGTATATATGCACAAGATAGCTAACATAATTATACTACTAATTTTATTGGTTTTTTGAAAGGAACACACAACATTTAATTGTCTCATCAATCTTGCAAACCTGTATCTTGTATCTGGGCAACCACTTTAAAGATAACAATAAATAATACAACAACCATTGTTGATTTCCTATCATCTTGTTTTGAAATTCTGTATCAGTTTTATAGTTTTTGTGTTGTTTTGTTTTTGTCTTTGTTTTTGTTATATTGTTTTTATTCTTTTATCCTTAAAATTAAAAAAAATATGTTTCCCTGGACCCTTAGAATATTTGTTCTCTAATCACCTAACTTGAAAACTTAAGTTTCCTTACCCCCATATGTCAGGGTCAGTTTCTTCTGATGCCTTAAATTCCCTTGATCTTTTGGACTTTATTACAACTCCAAGCCAGAAACACTTCTACTGTCTTCCTCTCCTCTCTTCCCCTTCCAGGGTCACCCAACCCTCATGAAAATATAGATGCTGTCAATTCTGATCTGCAGCATTTGCTAATAATTATCCAGGTGGCAAAACCAGTCCATCATTTCCAATATATCCCTTACAGTATGTCAGCTTTTTAGCTTATTGAGACCACAGTCAGATCATGTGGCACCCCCACCGAGTCAAACACTTTTCTTAGTTTCTTTTCCTTCCTCTTCTCCACCCACACCCTGGTTTCTCATTATAGTCACAATTAAATCCAAAGTCCTCTTCTGACAGAACACACACACCCACAAGCTCCCTCTGCCGCTGTAAACTCTCAGATCCTATATTCTTATCTTACCTGTCTGCCTGCCCTTCCTCAAACATGACCTCCAAGCTGCAGTAGTACTAAAATGACTCATTCTTTTAAAAGAATCCTTATCCTTTAAGCTACTCAACCCTTTAGGCTTGCATCAAATACCACTTCAGGAGGTCTTTTCCAATCTCCTTTCCTCTCTCTGTCTCCATACACTAGTGGAAATTGCTTCCGTGTTATAAATCGTATCACAGTATACCTGCTCTTAGACTTGTTTGCTCTATCTCCCTCCAAGCCAGTTTGCTAAGGTTTGCCAATTAATTTCCATGGTGCTCCAGATGATGTTTTGGAAGGAACAGGAAACTAGTAAACATTTCTCAGCCATACTGTAATCTGATGACTCAAAATGTATGGCTGCCTACCTCAGTTTTTTGGTCTGAATTCAAGTCCATTCTTGTATGCATGCCATATCTTCAGCCAACACTCAACATGCCTCATTAATTTGTAATCAGATGTCTACAGGCCATCTTTGTGTGGATTTTTATTAGGAGGCTGAAGTACCACGTGCCATAATCAAACTCTTGCTATGGCCACAAAATGCTGCTCCTTCAGCTTTCCTCTTCCCAGCGAAGTGTCCAGTGGCTCAGGCAGGGAAGCACAGATCACCTCTGACTGGTCTTCTTTTCTCACATCCACAGCCCTTGTCACATCCTACCAATATTGTCTTCAAATATATCTACCCAGAAGCTTACCCCTTCTCCCTGCCTCTCCTGTGGTCATCCAAGGATAAACCCTTCCCCAGCCCACTGTGACAGTGAACAAATGGACTTTTTGCTACCTCATCAGCCCAACCATCTGTGTAGCACTGAGTCTTAAAATGTGAACAGGCCAGATCATGGCCCTCTGGCCTTTACTACTGTAGTGTGCTCATCCCCTGCCCATCTCTGTCCTGTTTCACTTGGTTTGCGTGATTGCCTTCCACTCTCCACCTACACAGCGCCCCGAGCTCGGTGCAGCTGCTTGTCTCGATTTCTAGCTTCGCGCAAGTTTGTTGTTACTGACGTAGCTTTTTCCTTTTCTCTAGAAACTCGACTTCTGGTCTCCTTCTAACCACAGCTCCCATCTCACTTCTCCAGGAGAAGCCTCCCTGATGTCACTGTGTCACAACTATCCTGAAATGCTGCCTTCCTGGGCTGGGGATGTAGCTCAGCCTGGCAAGCGCAAGGTCCTGAGTCTGATTTCTGGTTCCAAGAAGAAAAAGAGATAACCATTCTGAAAGGCTACCTTCTTGATTAAAATCCCTTTACTTCCACTTTTGGATCATGAACAATTTGCTTTCCAACTAATTTTGAATTATCAGTAAAAGCTGAATCAGAGGGTAGAATTCACTCATCCATTGCTAAGAAATCCGGGAGAAAAATATTTACTGTGAAGTGCTATTAATTATTTTAAATAGCAGAAAGTCATGCTGTGGTTTTGAAACATTTAAAATTTAACTAGTGACTAGGGAACTGTCATTACAAAAGTTCTGGGAGGCAGCATCATCCTGCCATCATTAAAGTTTGTCTTTCTACTTCTGTTTTGTCATGAAACAAAAAAGGGCAAAGAGGAAAAAGGGAAATGAGCGGAGAAGGGACTTTCCGTGAAGAGAATTTTTTGAGAAGGTCCAGCAAGGCCTTCACTGTCCTTTCCAAAGACCCCTAGTAGCCTACTCGGAACCCACACTTCCCCAGAGACACACAGAAACCTCACTGAAGGTACCCAGAGCTTATAGAATGTACTTGTACTTATGTTGACTTACAGTACACAGAGTGCTAAACCAAGAAAAAAGTTTGATTATTCTGAAGATATTATTTGGATGCATTCATTTACTCTCAAATTGAAACTAACAAAATAAAAACACAAGGAAATAAGAACAACAATAATATCTCTATATAGTTTTACCAATTAATTCAAAATCAGTGCAGATTCTAGATGACCATTCATTCAAGATTGGGACAACCCGGGTGTGGCAAACGTTGAGAGCAGCATTCTCATAAAACACCCAAACTGTCTTGGCTCAGCCTAGAAATGAAACACAACTTTAAAAGTCACCTGAATTATATACCAATCATATCTAAATTGTGTGGGAAATAAGCTAACTGAAAAGAAAACTAACAGGGCTGAAATCAACTGACTTATATTCTGTGCTGTAAGAGGGGGTTGACTGCTGAACCCTTAGATCAAAATCTAAGTGCCACTTGGTAGCATTATACATGGACTCTATGTTCCTAGCATATGAATCTACAACTACAGTGGTAGATTCACATGTCTAAGATCAGCAGATGAGTTTATGACCCCATTTTAGCAATCTAGAATCAAATTTATTGCACATATATTAAATGTTGACCAGATTAACATAACAAGAAAAGGGTTGATATTTTGTCATATAATTTTTCATTAGTTAGACTACTGTAAATGCCTAGTGACATTTGTATTATAGTCAATTAGTGTCTTAGGAGAAGGAGGCTTTACTGTTTATTTTTTGGTTCTCAACAGAGCAACTAGCATATTGTTCAGAATATGAGAATGTGAGATCTATGTGTGTATATTAATAACAGTCTCTATAACTTGATCATTAATTGCAAATCCTATACATTTTACATGGGCTTTAAATACATTTATTGAAGTGACTGGATTGTTCTAGAGTTCAGTATTTCAAGTGAAATCATAGTATTTGTCATGATTGTAGTAATGCCTTATATTCATGTAGGAATAAAATTTATAATGTTTTCCCACATTATTTTCCCATAAATCAATTGTATTTAAATGTTTTAATTCCATTTTATGCACACAGAAGCTCTGACTCTAAAAAGGCCATTTATGAATTGCACAATTATATAGCTCATTTAGGGAGAGAGGTAACCTTTAAGTCACATATCCTGGTTTCTAATTCTGTGGTCTTTATGCTATATCTTAAGTGCTCTTAACTCTTCACAAGGTAACTTTGATTCTCTTATATAATTATTTCATTTAATTTTGACACATTTCCTCCTCGTCTTCTCTGAAGTTTCCTTGCTAAAAAAATGTGCCACAGTAGAACCATCTTCTCCCTGACCCTTCCTCAAGACAAACGTGGAATGACAGAGGCAGGAACACTGTTTGAACCAAAGATACGTGGCTCCATGCTGGCCTTGCTGCCTCTCAGTTATATAAACTTCACTTATATTCTGAGCCTCAGCTTCCTCCTGTGTTGGAAAAAAGAATAATCAAGAACCAGCTTCATAAGGCTGAAAGCTGATGAAATGAAACAGTTCTGCATAACAGCAAGCTAAAATTTATAGGTTTACATATTTAGCAAATAGAGGCTAACCTCAAGAGCTCCATAGGAAGTCAAGACAAAATGTCCTGGTAAAGAAAAAATTCAACACCACCAGGGAAATGTATTCAGTACCTCTCCCATTCCAGTCCATACACAAGCAAGATGCGATGCTAATATTCCCAGCTTTGTGGAAGCCACACTGTCATTAATAAACAAAGCATGTAAGATGTTCCATAGTGTTGTGCATTTTCTACCATAAGGGAGAGACGAAAGTAAAGCACACTTTACTTTAACAAACTGTGGGGGTGAGCAGGGCAAGACAAGGGACAAGAATTAGGCACAGACTCAGAGATGTGTTGAGGTGAAAACATTCCAGACAGAGGCAAAGGCCCTGAGACGAAATATTCAGTGAGGGGAGTGCAGTTAGAAGATGAAATCCAGAAGCCACAGGGAAGTTATTGGGCAGGTATACACTGTGCAAGGCAGTGAAGCACAGCAAACTCCCAGGAAAATGGGGCATCTTCAAAGGATTTTGAACTGCATAGTGACCTGATTTCCATCACATTGAGATCTGAGGGCTGATCTGTTGAGAACACACTGAAGAGCAGAAGGTAGGCAACCTCAAGCTCCCAGTGGTCCCTATCTCTTGGTGCCAGGCTTATCTGTGATACCTTCCCCTTGAGGATGTGCTAGATTTATGGACTTGCTCTTAACAAATAGAATACCATGAAGTATTGGAAGGTCACTTCCCAGCTTAGGTTATGCAAAGAGAGAGCGATCGCTCACTCTCTTGCCCACTCTCTCTGTGGGAAGACAGCTGCATGGAACTAAAGGTAGCCTCTAACCAATAGCGTGGAAGAAACAGAAGCCCTCACTCAACCAACCGGTGAGGACTGGAGTCCAGTTAGCACCCAGGAGAGTGTGCTTGGAAACAACCCCCCAGTGGAACCTTCAGAGGGGGCCAATCTCATGATCTCATGAAGGATCCTGGGCCACAGGCATTCAGCTAACACAAACTGGAATTCTTTGCCCACAGACCCTGCAAGACAAGAAATATTGTTGCTCAAAGCCACTGAGTTTGAGAGAATTTGTGACACAGCTGTAGAACACAGTGGCCAGATGCTGAAGGACATGAGGGATAGAGGCAGGAAATAATGACCATGTTTCTGATCACTGTCATAGCAGGAAAAATGATGGGATCCAGGGAATAAACTGGATTTGCTTTGAGAGGACTTTCTGTGTAAGATGCCTTTCTGGTGGAAGAGTTGCAAAAGTAGCTGTAAATGCAACAGTAGTTCCGGGGAGAAGATTTGTGTGCAGATAAAAATGCAGGTTAATCAATATCATGTAATACTTAGGGAAATCAGGAGTGACGGTTCTGGAGCATGTTAGTGTTCAGTGTGGAAAAATGCCAAAAGTGAAGCTCAAGTGAAGAAAGTAACTCCAAAAGGGGAAAAAGCTGTCAATGACCATGTTCAAACAGGCCTCCAAAATTTAGGCGTAATGAGGGGGGAAAAATTATGAGCAAGAGTTTAGTTCAAGTTGTCATAAGTAGAAATAATCCATATTCCTCAACTATCTCAAAGCCTTCTTGCAACGTGCTTGAAAAACTCACTATAAACAGTTCTACACTTTGGATAAATTATTTTCACTGCTTAAACAGCATTGGTCATACAGAGACATTATTTGTTAATTTCTTATGAAACTATGAACTGAACTTCCCTTACAACAACCACCACATTCTTCACCAGTCTATAATCTCACCCTAGCATGAGACACGGTTGCCTAATGATTCAGTTTAAAACTTTTCAATCCTATCAAAATTTAAATCCCTCATTAATGCAAACTACTTCATTCCAGGATTCATATCTGCTAAATTGAAGACAAAGTATCAGTGATTTTAATTCATAGTTAGAAGTATTGGCCACTCATCTGAGTCAAGACCGCATAATATATGCACTTTTTTAAACACATGGAAAGACAATTTCCATACACTACCATCCCTCCACTCTTACTTAAATGCTGCTGTCTTCTAAAAGAATTTTCATCAATATGAATAAAAATGGAAATCTCCTATAGAAAAGAGCTGAAAATTTTTCCACAGGCTTAAAAGATTAACAATTAATTAACTAGAGACTGTGTAATGATGTGAAAGCATTACATGGGTATTAGCACATTAAAAGTACAGACATTAGGATTTTAAAATAGAGTACATAAGTAAAATTATTACATGAGAGGTAGATCCAGGATTTGGAAGTCTGAAGCTTTACAGTTCAAATGTCCCACTGTATGAAAAAGAACACAAATACTGCTGTATTTCTAAGGAAAGAAAATCATCAAAATATCTTATGTGTTATTAAGCTGACAGATACTCTAGCATCAAAAATTTAAGTAGTATTATAAAATATTGGATTAAGTAACTCCTGCACATAAAATTCTATCACAACTTTCCTGCATATTTTGTTACATTTACATTTTAGTTATATTTTGTTTCCTTATATGAACATAATTTTCAAGAGACTTGTAGAGGGATGACTTAGTTCTAATATGGAAGAAACTGATAATTTGGTGATAAGCCTAAAACAATTACCTCCTCCCACCAACAAGGAGTTGTGAGTTCAAAAAACATCCTGAACTACATAAAAAAATGAAACTGGCACTGACAACATGCATCAGAGTGAACACTGGGTCATCTTATATTTTCTTGTAGAGCAGTTAATCATAATTATAATTTAACACTTCTCTTAGCAATTTATCTTTTACTTTTAGTAAATTATTGCTTTCAGTATCATCTGAAACCTTTTTTGTACAACTTCTCCAAGTAAGCATAATTTCTTTGGATGTAATTTTTCCTATTTATTGTTTTTGTTTCATAGTCTCTTGATTTAGATCTGATTTTTCTCCCAATCTTTTGCCAAAATTTTAAAGGTAAATGGAAGAGATACCATTTACAATCACAAAACCAGAAGTCTGGAATGTTTCAATTTATTGAAACACTCCAAAATGGCTTTTGAATTCGGTATTAAAATGGGATGACATCAGTTCAACTTCCCCTTAAGTAAGTCACAAAAACCCCTGCAGCTCCCACAACCAGCTGACCCAGGAGAGCCGCAACTTGGGGATATTGAAGTGAAAGGAAATAATTACAGCCCATGTGTGTTTGGGCCTTTTGAAAAATAATAATAATCATATTATAATCATGCCCACTCTTTGTGAGGGACACCAGGCCCCTTTGCTTCGCATCTACTTCAGTCACTGACTCATTCACTGATTTCTCTGGGGTTGGTTGGTTGGCTGGTTGTTTGGTGGGTGGGTGGGTGGTGGGTGGGTTGGTGAGTGGGTTTGTTGGCGGGAGGGTGTGTGGGAGAGTGGGTCTTTTCTCTCTTCTGCCCATATTTGGTGCTGGATGCTAGCTGAGGGAAACAGAAGAGATGCTCTCCTCCCTGAGAAGCCATACTCTAGCCAGGGTAACAAGTCAACAGAAGACAATGACACTTGGGCATGAGTGCTGTTCAGGAAATAGTGTAGCCCTTGACACAGAGACAGATGTGGTCCCTGGTTGGGAAGTTCCTGCCTCTGACACAGTTAGTCAAAGGTAAAGTATCTGAGGCACAGGCCAGAAGACAAGTAAGGTGAGCGTAGCGAAAGGAAGGTAGATAAGGACGTGAAGGGGGCAATCACCACTGAGAAACAGAGGGATGGTATTGCTAGCAGTATCCAAGAACTAACAGATTCACTACGTGACTTTCTCAGCATCATCTCTAGTTAAAAATGAAGCTAAGATAAAAGCAAGACAGGCTGCATGGAAAGCCAATTTAGTGCTCTTCAAAATAATAGCAATAAAAATAATGATAAGAAAAAATAAAAGATAGCTATAGATAAACAAAGATCCGTGCACACGGTGAGTTAGAATAGCACACTCCTTCTTACACTGGGCACTCCACAATTTATTTTCATTTAATTTTCCTCCAGAAATACTTAGCCTAAATCCTTCCATTTCGCTCTATTCTCTTTTATGTAGAAATTTTAAAGTACTGTTTTACTACCTGACAATCAATTCTTACTTTTTTCAGGGTCACATTGTCTCATTAGAAATAAATCATGGCAACACTGTAAGAAGGTAGAGCAATAAATTGTGAGACTCGCTTATAAATAAGAAATGAAATAGGTGAAAAGACTGCATAGTAGGAACACCGTGCTCGGGTCCCCTAGAGTTCTGAGTCTTAGTCCTGGCATCAGCTTCACCGATCCTGCTCTGCCTATCCATTGCCATTAATAAATTACCCCCAAACTCAGGGGCTGAAAGCAGCATTTGATTTTTGTGAACTTATTTTGTGGTCAGAAATTTTAAAGGGTCTTGGGTGGGTTTGGTTTGCCTTTCTGGTTTGTTATGTTTGTTTGCTTGTTTGTTTGTGTAAGGCGAGTTAGGAGATACTGGAGGGGTAACTGGGGCTGGGCAGGTCTCCTTTTCCTCTTGGTCTCCCTGTCTCTTTCCCTCCCTGCCTGTAGATGTAGGGTACCTTTCAATATGTGCTAGCTTGGGCTTCCTCCTGACATGGTGTCAGGACAGTGGGACCATTAGATACTTGCTCAGGCTTCCAGCTCAAGTATTCCAGGAAGTCCAGAAGCAAGTGCCTTGTCATTATGGTCTGACCTAATTCAAGTAGCACTGCTTCCACTCTTTCTTCTTGGTTAGACACGAGGTGCCAAGTCTCTCAGATCCAGTAAAAGACAACACAGACCCCATCTCTCAATGGGCCAGTAGTCAGGCCGCACCCAAAGAAGCACATGATAGGCGGAAGATGCTGCTGTGGCCACCTCTGGAAAATCCATTCTGCCTTGTTCATTCTCCTACCAACTTTGCAAAATAATAAGCATTATTTTCCCATTGTTAATGTGATCATTATATCAGAAACACAGCCTTCCATTCAAAACTACCTAAACAGTGCGTGCGCGCACACACACACACACACACAGAGTTCTCATATAGACAGGTAATATAGTATAATCATTACAAGCATAGATACTGACACTGGCCTCCCTGGGTTTAAGTCAAGGCTCAGCCAATGAATAGCCAAATAAACACGGACAAAGTATTTGCTTTATGTAGCATCAGTTTCCCCATAAAGAAAATAGTACTTGTTTTAATAATTGTTAAGTGAAAATAAAGTGAATCACTTCATGTAAAGATTTTTAGCCAGGCATGGTGGTGCACAACTGTAACCCCAGCACTCTAGAGGCCGAGGCAGGAGGATCGCTGTGAGCTTAAGGCCAGCCTGGCCTACATAGTGAGTTCAATACTGGACTAAATTACAAAGCAAGATCCTGTCTCCAAAAAACAAAACAAACAAACAAAAAGCAAAAACAGTTTAAGGTACATACTAACCATAAACGTTAGCTCCTAAGGCATTGGGGTTCGCATGGAATAAAGAGGTTCAGTGACATATTGACTACAGGAATGGATCTCTTCTGAGAAGCTCTGTCCTAGATGTGTTGTGAGAAATCATGTGCTTTTCTACAAAAGGCTGTGGGAAGAGACAGGGGAGGCAGTTGCACAGTTCTCTCCACCAGAAACCAGTCCAGGTCCCTCTTTGGACGTATTCTATGCTGGTTCCCTCGATCCTACAACAGTACCTAGGGTTCTGAAGATGGGACTCGGAGCAATAGCAGAGAGGCTATGCTAGGAAGGTGGAGATAAGATAAGTAACAGGGGAAAGGAAGAAGAGAGGAAAACATCAGCAGTCCCACTGAAGGAGTGGACATTTAGAAAATTAAGTAAGAGCTGAAAACCAAACCCCTGCTATCTTCCGGCAATTTGGCTTTTCTTTTCTCTCTTTTCCTTCCTTCCTTCCTTCCTTCCTTCCTTCCTTCCTTCCTTCCTTCCTTCCTTCCTTCCTCCCTCCCTCCCTTCCTCCCTCCCTCCCTCCTTCCCTCCCTTCCTTCCATTTCTTTCATCTTTACAATCCCAGTTGGCAACCACAAACTTTTACTTCTTTTAGAATTCTTTCTTTCAACTAATAATGTTAAACAGAGTAGATAACTGAGTAGAAATCAACAATGCAGTTTTTCTCTAATTTACTGTAATTATAACATCCCAGTCAGTGAATCTCTTAGCATTTAGCCTTGGTATGAATACGTGCAGACACAGCTAACAGCTAGCTCTTCTCTGTGTTCTCAAACCTTCTTATTATAGTTTCTGACAAAATTTTATTTTTTAGGTACAGAGATGTTCCAACAGAAAGCCAATGGGTGGCAACTCGAAGAGAAAAGCTTGGCCCCTGCCAGTGAGAGGATGCCAACAGAATAAATTGATTCCTGAGATAGCAACACTTTTGATTACAGGGAAGCATAAGCAGATTGAATGAATCTAAGTGTCTTCAAGCCAAGAAAGAATTCCTCCAAAAGAATTCTTCCTCTTTAAAATATGGAGCAAAAAGTCAAAAAGAAAATTCAGCTGGCTAACTTGCTGTCCTCTGAGAGAATTGGTTGGTATAAATTCAGTTTTTAGAAAGAAATCATTGATTAAGTCATTGATTAAGTTACATCTTTCTTACTCTATTCTATTCACAACTACTGTCCAGAAATAAATTATATCACAAATCAGAGTTGGGGGACATCAGACAAATCATTATTCTTTCCCTTTATATAAAATTATTTTACAAAATATATATTTTTAATACATTAAACTTATTAGTGTATTTATATATTTTATATTCAAGAGAAACCCTTTACTATGGTTCAAATGTATCCACCAAAAGCTCATGTGTTAGAAACTTAGCTCCCTAAATTTAGGTGTTATTGGTATTTGGAAGGGGGGCATTTGGGATGGAATAAGGATGAGATAAGGTCATCAGGATGGGACCATCATGAGGCCAGTAGTGACTTCTTTAGAGGAAGAGCACATACCCCAAGCTAGCATGCATACTGCATCTTGTCATGCGATACCCTCCACCATACTGCAGATTCCAAGCAGATGCTGGCCATGCCCTTGGACTTTCTACATTCCAAAACTATGAGCTAAATAAACCTTTAAGCTTTATAAGTAATCCAGTCTCTGATATTCCATTACAGCAACAGAGAATGGACCCAGACACCCTTTTAAACACATGAATCGCCATTCTTCTTCTAGTCTCATAAGCAGTAATGTTCCTATGACCAGAGAAAGCCTTTCACTGTGAAAGAGAAATCCTGGGAGAAAGCGGAAATTGAAAAGAAATGTACCTTTCATAAATCATTTTAGCAAGACCCACAATGCCTGTTTGCCTACCAGATGGTATTTCTGCACTGTAGTAGAGGAGGAAAATGCGTTGGCAATTGTAATTGAAAAATAATACAATACAGCAGAGAGACTGGGAAGGAAATTGTCCATATAGACAACTGAAGTCACCCAGAATTTGGGAGGGCATAGATGTTGCTGAATGAATATAATACATCAGTGCTCATCCAATGGACTGAGGATAGAAGAAGATCATGCTGGAGAGCTAGTCATAAAAGCCCTACACACTGGGAAAGGAGGCTGTCCCTTCTTATTAGGACTCCCAGTAGAGTATTTGAGCAGAGCAAGTATTAGCAAGATGCTTTCCTTTAGCAACCTTAGGAGTTTATACAACTATAAAGAGACAGGCAACCAAACAGATCTCAGATAAGTACACACATAGATTCAGGTCCCCAACAACTAGCTCAGTGTCTAAGCTGTTTAAAGAAATGTCATAACATGTGAATTAATTTATTTTCACTACCTCTTAATAACCAAGTATAGAGCTATATGCTCAGAAAACAACAGGTAAAGCACACTTTTTTAGTACCCATATAAAATCTGAAAACTGAAAAGTAAGCGTATCTTTATTTCATACTACCATTACTGATTTTCCAATCAAAATAAATACGGTAACATATTGGGCACATAATCATATCAAGGTATTTTAAATCATATTAAATCTAAAGTAATTCTTTGAAAAGTCATTGCAAGGAGTCTCCAAACACAGAAAAAAATTACTACTATAGTTTTTTTCCCATTTGCCTTGATTTTTTATACATGTAGAACTTGCCTGTAACGAACTGGACCATTCTGGCAGGCTCAATAGATGTCTCCGATCATTTGACATAGCAATGTTATAAAAAGACTCTTCACTATGAAAAGCTGATGAGGAGGCAATATCTTACTGTGCAAAGAGGATTGATCTGAAGCCAGATGACCTGCAACCAAGTCTGAGCTCTATCATTTTCTCACAGTGGGACCTTGAGCAAATGGCTAACCTTCACTGAACTTGAGTTTTCCATCTATAAACTAGAGATGGTAAAACCTCTCTTTCTGAATTGCCTTGAGATTAAAAGAAGTGCATACATTCACAAAGTGCTTTATAAAATATAAAGCAGCAAGTACATGCTGCACACCTAACATAGATGGGATAATGCTCACGGGCAAGGTTCTCTGTTGGTAGAGGTGACACCAATAACACCAGATTGCTACTCGTAGGAGACAATGAAACCATTTGTGTTTAGCTGTGACACAGGCTAAAGGAAAGCAATGCTACTTAGCTGATCTGTGGTTACATAAACACCCCAGACTACAATTTTAAGAATGAAATTTTGAGTAGAGGTTAAAAACTCAAGTATTTACGTGGGACAAAAAGGTTACATAATAAAAAGTGTAGGTTGGGAGTGACAGAATGCATGCATCCATACCATAGCGACAGAGGAGAGGGGTGTGTATGCAGGAGAGGACTTGAAGGAGCTTTGCAGATGGTAGAAAAGTGAGAGTGCATTAGACACTTAAATTTGGCCAATTGTTACATCAAAGAAATTTGAATCTACTATTGTTAGGTTTCTATTTTTAAGAGAAGGTGGAAATTATGTTTACTCTTAAGACCATCTATTTTAACAAGGACTTACATTTTTACCCTGAAGTACAATGCAAATAAATATTGGCAGCCACAAGTCACAGATAAAATTGGGTCTGTCTGTAGGTTTGTACCTTCCTAAAATGAGGGGATAAGGGGTTGAGCATAAGAGGATTACAAGTTGAGCTGTTAGATTATTGATGCCAAAATTCATGAAAGTGATAATTGACATTGAATGTAAACATCCTGATGTTATCAAAGAAAATAGCCATAAGAAAAGAGAAAGCTGAAGTTTTGGTGATTTATCAGAAATGATTTCTGAGCTTATCTGGCCCCGTGTAAAACATTTTTTGTGTGTCCCCTCTTTTGTTAACATTCTTCCACCAACATGCACCGCAATACAATTGAAACGTGGCACTGTGTCCAGAGCCCATGAGAACAAAGGTAGGGTGCATGGTGGATGGGCACTGAGATGCATGAGATGGAGATGACAGTTTATCCTTACCAGATCAGCTGAGACCGAGTAATTGTAACAGGCCACCCAGAACCAAGATTCCTTGGCAAGATGTGAAGTCTTAAGAGTTCAACTCAACTCTTTCATTTTTATAGCAACAATTTTATGATATCTTAGATAATAAATAAAAGAGTAGTGCATACAAAAAATATCACTGTTAAGAAAAAATGAACTTAAGAAAAGATTCTTTGGTCTTGGAAATTGTTATTTTAGTTACTTGATTTGAATCTTAATCTTAATTCCTTAAGCTACAACTCAGAAATCAACCCCAGGAAATCAGAGCTAAATAAAGTGTTTTAAAAAGTATTCATTAACCCATTTAATACTTATACATTTGACTGAGCTATGTGGGTGGTGAGGTAGAGTTTCAGGAACAGCTATTCTAACATTTTTCTTAATATAGATAATATCAGTACTTTCTTTATTATGACTAGAAGCATATACAAGTCATTTAAAGTACCGTGGTACCCCAGGTCATGAATTTAATTCATCCCACAGTTCTGGAAAACATGGCCATGTATGTGTTTGTCTTGGAAATATAGCTGCACTCATGTTCATCAGCTGGTGCAAATTTCCCAAATAAAAACAAAATTTTCCCAAATGCCTCTGTTGGCGAACGAAATTCTTCTGAAACCACAACATTCAGGAACCAAGGCACTACTGTAAGTGGCTCGGTCAAGAACATTGATAACAAAGTGCTGTTTTTTTCCTTGCACTGTTCCAGCAAGATAGATGATGGGTACAGAATTTAAAAAGAAAATTGGATGTTTACTCCTGAGGTCAGCAGTAACTCAGTATTTTAGATGGGAGATATTATATAATGACAATTTGGAAAAAAAAAAAAAAGGAAAAATAAGATTTTAGAGAGAAAAATACAAATTGTGCAATTTTCCTTCTGCCCACATTTTCCTAAAGATTGCTTCAATCTAAAACATCCCCCGAAGTTCCGATGTGTTTGGGAAATGATTGGATTGTGAAGAGGCTACTTTTATCAGTAAATAGGCCACTTCTAGGTCCATAAGTAACTTTATTGTTTGAATAGGGCCCATCAGAAGAGGTAGGTCACCCGCGGCACAACCTGAAAGGTGTGTTCTTGACCCTAGCTCCTCTCTTCTCTCTGCTTCCTGGCTGTCATGCCATTCTGCAAACAGCTTCCCTCCACCATGCTACTTCTGTCCCGGAGCACAACCATGGACTGAATCCACTGAAACTGTTATCCAAAATCAATCTCTCTTACTTTAAACTGTGAACATCAGAGAGTTTATCCCGGTGGTGAAAATGGGACCAAAACGTATAACACCTCTGGTTTCATGTCAGGTAGCTGTGCCATGGAAAACAGCTTCCGTCCTTTGCTCCACTTCATTCACTTATTTAAATCACTGTATTTGTGAAGAACCCAATGTGCTAGATACAATGATAAACACAGAAGGTACAAGGTAGGCCCCGCGTGACCTTGTCTGACAGGAGCTGTGCCCTGACCTGGCCATCCTTAGTGCCCTGAATATCTGTATATTTTGTCAGTTCTTCAAGGACTGACCTTGAGGTTAAGAACATATTTATGGCTGTATCCTCAGTGAGTAATACAGTACTTGTGTGCAAAGCACACAGCTGATGAATAAATGAATGAATGACACTAGGGACCAGGATGGAGGCGAGCTGGAGTCTGGTGAGGGCAGCTTAAGTCTGAAGCAACCTTAAACCTTGGAGTTTCATCCTTCACAACCCCAGAACTTCAGTGCTGCTACCTAATTTCAGATGCGGGATGCATGAGGCTCAGTCTTGCGAGGAAATCCTCCTTCACCGGAGGAATGGGTCTGTGCCCCTTCGGCACTTTCCCCACCCGCCTTGAATGCACAGGAGTCTGAGGAAATGTATGGACTTTAGAGTCTGTGAAAAACAAAACAAAATGCAGAGCACACCAAGCCCTTTGAAGACATGATAATAACCTGCTAACAAAGGCTCCTCACCAAGTAATGCGAAGTGATTCTCAGTTCGTCCGGCTTCACCAGTCAGGGTGGAGGAGGAGAGCACTCCCACAGACAGGTGAGGTGTCTTGCTGTCGTGACTGGGGTTCACTGGTGTGCGGTGTGGTGCTGATCCCTCTCCTCATACAGCGTCACCATAGGCTAACTATAAAAATGAGTTCTTTCAGCGGCACAAGCACCTGCGTGGCAAGCGCAAGGTCCTGAGTTCAATTCCGGGTACCAAAAACAAAAATGAGTTCTTTTATTCCCTAATCATGTGGTTCAAGGAGAACCTATTCTCATCTAGGATCTATTCATATTCCTGTTGCTAAAATCTGTTAGTAAAATGAGCTGTCCCCTCCTTGTGTGTCCCCTCCTTAGTTACTCTGTTTTCCAGCAGACTGCTGAAGGCCTGTGAAGGTTAATGTGAGGAATGGAGTTCCTTGTGACGTCAGTAATAACTGACCTATTTATCTCTGCCTGGAGCTACTGATCTGAAAGCAGAGATTTAAAAGAAAGAAAAATCAGAAATCATTACCTACTTAGGTACATAATTAGTAACAGGAAAAAACCCAGGACGAGATAGAGAGATGGGGGAAATCATGAGCACACTGAGTAAATGTGGCCCGACAGTTCTAAAGAGAAGCTCCTGGGAGATTGAGGGATCGGCTCTTCCAAGGCCTGATCAATGCCTCTGCTTATAATCAGCCATGATCTCTGTTCTCGCACATCCCTCCACTTTAAAACCTCCTCGGCAATTTACTTAGAGAACAGAGCTAATCCTCGAATTAACACAAACACCACCTCATCCGCCAACAACTTTATTAGCCACTGAGAACCTTGGGTCAAAATGCTTTCTCTAAGTTTCTGAAGTTTTCTCAACAAAACAGCTAGAAAGATGACCCTCCTCTGGGCAGCCCTGTCCTAATCAATACAAGAAGGAATCTCAGTACATCTTTGGAATTTCTGAACAATGGGAAGCACTATAATTTTTGAAGAAATGCCAATGTCAAGCTATATGGAAAAAGGTATAAATGTAAAACAATCAGTAAGTTATTTCAGGAAAAAGCAAACCTAAGACACGTTTTTCCTTAAGAAGTTGATTCTTATGAGAACATGGAAATGATGGAGTTTCCATCTCCAGCAGAAGCTGCTAAAATACTGCAGGATGGACTGAGAGGTGGCTCTTTGGACAGGGTAGAGTGGGCTCCACCACAAACAGGGAACACAGTGACGACAGTCCTCACCCATCTGCTGGGGCAAATTGAGTTTCTCTCTCTTCCTTCCCTTCCTTGCTCCTCTGATTTGTCTGCACATTGAAGCAGGTAAACCGGAAGTCAGATTCCCTCCTTCACAAAGAACCACATAATGCTATGCAAGAAAAACAAAATGGAGAGAAAAGCTCTGTCGTTTATGCAGCCGAGGGAAAATCCCGTGAGTCCAGATGCTAACTTCATTGCTGCCTGGAAAAGAAGCTGCCCCCAGAGGCAGAGAAATGACTTCTTAAACTCCCTCTCACAGGCAATGCAGCATGGTGCTGCCCATCTGGTCCCTCTCAAGATAAAGTACAACCATCAGGTAGCTTCAAGTCATGAGGGAAGAAAGGCTGCTAAGTAGAAATCTATGCTGTCCCCATATATACAGTCATACTGCCCACTCACCTACGGTCCAGATGCAGGCAAATACAGAGGGGAACGGTTTGGGGGTGGGGTTACTTTGAGCTGCACTGGACCCCATGAAAGCAATTCTTTCTGACTAGCGGTCATCAACCCAGTTGGTTCATCTCACTTCCCAAGGGTGGCTCAGCCTCACTGGAGAACCCATCAGAGCCTTCTGTAGAGCTGGGTGCCTCCTTTAGAAGAACCACAAAGTCAGTGTCGCTCTGGCTCTGCATGAGGTGGGCAGATGGGGTAGCTTTACCCTTGAAAAGTGAGATGACTTAAGTAATTCAGGAAGGTAGTAAGCAAATATTATTTCAATGAAGATAACAGGAAAAATAGGGTGTATTAACTATAACAGGAGAGAAATAGTAAGAAATCTTTCATTTTAAGTACTATAGCAATTACATTTAGTTGCCTAGACAGAAATATCAACACCATCTTTGGAAGCCTAACAGTCTCAAGATACTGGACACAAAAACCTGTTATGTATACATAATAAATTACATATAGTGTGATATGACAGTTATAAAAGAGATGTTGGTTTCCTTTTTCTGTTCTCCCTACTGATGTAACTTTGTCAGACTGTATTTACCCTTCTTTTAATATAATTTTTCAACATGTTCCCAAACATCATCCTCTGGTTTCTTACACAGAAATTATGCTTGTGCCTCCCCCTTTCTTATGAGTTCACCCTCTTCTATTTCATTTTCTCTTTCTTTCTTTCCTCCAAATCAGAACCAATTTTCTCTTGGGGGTGGGATGCATTACTGACCTTGCTGTTAACCTTGTACTGTTTTTTCTTTTTGTGGTACCGGGGATCGAACTCAGGACCCTGCGCTTGCTAGGCAAGCGCTTATTCCACTGAGCTATATCCCCAGCCCCAACCTTGTACTGTTTTAACTGTCTCCTTACATAAAGAAGCTTGTTTTGTGGTTTTCCTTGTATCCGGGAATTTGCTTTCACCTTTTCACAATTAGGCGTTCCCTTTACCCAAGCACAATACAACCCATGGTTTCTGCCCAGTACAGCCACCAGGACAACTTCAGCAATGTCCTCATCAACGGGCTCATCACTTCCTCCCCTCGCACTTGCTCCGCATGCCGGGTCCCCAGCCCGGAGATGGGGCACACTCTTAGCTTCCTTCTGCTGCTCTGTCTGCTTCCCCTCTACTCTTTCCTCAACCCCAATTATGTGGAAATTCCCCACATGATAATAGTTTCTGGTTTTCTTTATTTTACTCTCCTGAATATTAAAACCACATTTCAAAATTTCAAAAATTTCTCTTAAGAAATAGCATGGATGCTTTTGTGAGACAGGCATCAAATTCACTCTGTGAATGAACAATCAGTGCTGCTCTCCCTTTCAATCTTCCTCTACCCAGAAAGCAAAACTATATTCATTCATTAAAAAGATGTTAATAAGTTCCCACTCACATAAAATAATATTCTATGTTTTATTTAACATCAGAGGGATCTAGCATGTCATTTTGTCAATATATAGTTGTAGGTTTCGAAGTTAGAAAAATGACCACCCGTAAGATTTTAGAAAAGGAAAACATTCACTGCATTTGAGAATTTTGCTTCTCCCTAAAATGTTTGTTAAAGGACTAGCTACCGAGTTGTTAGCTCTGCGAACACGCTGCCTTCTAGCTCTGCCTTGTTGTCATGCTGAAGCTGGAGTCCTGAGCTGCACCGAAGCTTTGCAGTAGGGGGCACTAGAAGGACCTTGCGCACTGCAGGGGAACGAGGCACCGCAGCTTTCCTTCCTGCCCGCTGCCTATGGGTTTTCTGTGGGCTTGCTGCTTCCGGGACCCTTGCTACAGTAACCCTGCTTCACTCTGGCAGCCCAAGTCTTCCTTCTAGAAGTAAGTGAATCCAGTGTGTGGATTCTTCCAGCACTTCTGGGCCATCTTTATACCATTCCCTGACACCAGCTACAGTTCCTTTTAAAGATCTGGCTCCAGGCGCCAAGGCCCATACTCCCAGTTCAAAGATAGCGACAGGGATCAGGTGGTACCTCCTCAGGGATCCGCCTGACAGCCGCGCAGGCGTCTTCTTTCAGGGTCTAAGCTTCCATCATCTCAGACACTTCCTTTTGTGTCCTTGCCTGGAGGTGGGGGTACTTTTGCAATTGTTGGCTGTATGATAACTGAGAGTTCTTTCATCCTCTGTTAACAACTGTACCAATAGTTAGCAAGTTTTCACATTAAATGCTCTCATTGCTCTCCTGTTTCTGAGCTTTCCATGAAATCAGCTTAGTACTAAATGGCAGCTGCATAACTGCTCAGTCCTCTGTGACTGATTTTGCTTCATTCAGTCATGCTATCCATGTCATTTACAAATGCCTGTCCCATAGTTGGCTTTCTAAGTGGCCCTATTTATGGCACTCAGACTATGCATGTATAGTATTCTATACAATTAATGTTTATGCCCCACACACACACACATTCATCTATTGAGGGTCTGCCCTCTAAAGTGGCTGTATTCGGAGACAGGATTCTTACAGAAATAGCTAAGGCTGCAAGCAATCCTAAGAGTGGGGGCTGGGTACAGCATGATTAATGTCAATGGGAAGACACAGATGCAAGGTGTTCTCTCTCCACCGTGGGAGGACACAGTGGAAAGGCAGCCACCTACAAGGAAGGAAGACAGCACCCATCAGAAATGGACTGGGACAACACCTTGGCTTGGACTTCCAGCCTCCAGAATTGAGAGAAATAAATGTCTGTTGTTTAAGCCATCTAACCTGTAAAGTTTTGTTGTGTTAATCAAGCTGAGAAAGACAATGGTTAAACAGTTACTCTCATAATTTTAGTTAAATTGTTCAATCTAAAACTTAAGAATTATTCCCTATCCCACCCATACAGACATTATCAAAAACATTTCTGATCTTCACAGCCTTCACAGAACTCATAATTTCTTACTGATTACTAAACTCTTTATAGAATCTGCAATCTCAACATGACTCAGAAGCTTTAGGCTCCCTGAACGTTTGCAAAAATTAGTAAATCAACTCAAAATAAGTCTTTACTTGACTTTGGCAAGCAATTACACACAAATGATCTTAATGGCAGTCATAGGAAATATTTCACTTTCTATTGATTATTATGAATAAGGGACTGCTCTAATCACTTTGCATACATCATATATTACTCTCATAATACCCTTTTGACATAGGTATGATAATATCTTTTGCAAAGATGAGTAAACAACCCAAGGCACAGATGACTTAGGGAACTTTCTCAATGTCATACAGTTAAAAAAGAATTGAACATAAGTTGGACTCCAAAGAATCTAACAGTCCTTTCACAATCTTATTCCCATCCTCAGATGCATCTCCAGGTAGTCACTCCAGGTGATTTTGATGTTATTGTACATGCACAGCACACCCAGTATGTATCATGAGGTTATCTTTACACAGAAGGAATACTGTTGACTTCACTTTGAATATATAAACTATGGAAACCACCCAAAAAATGATGGAGAATTTCCTTTGACATCCCTCTTCACACTTTCACAGAACAAATGTGATAGAATGGTCTGGTCATCTCAACAAGGGAAAGCTATAGATCATGATGGGTGTTTGTCTTAGGTGATCTAGAATGGTACATTGACTTCACCAAACCAACTGTCTTAGTTACTTTTTCTGGTCACCAAGACACAATACCCAGCACTCACAAATTGAAGGAGAAGCTGAGTTTGTCTCACAGTTCTACAGGTTTCACTCCACGGTCAGATGGCTCCAATGTGGGCTGGCCTGGCAGAGGGGTGTCGCAGAGGAGAAACAGCTCATGGTAGGGCAGGTAGGAAGCAGAGCAAGAGGGATCAAGGAGGCAGGAGATAGAGCCTTGTAGGCTGCACCCCAGCCACCCACCTCTTCCCGCAGGGCTTCACCTCCCAACATCACACTGAGCAAAAAACTCATCATGGACTAAATCCTATGTTGAGTATCTCAACCCCATGATCCAGTCACCACCCAGAAGCCTCACCTGTGAGGTCACGAGGCTCCAAGGAGATGTCTAGATATCAATCATGCCACAAATGTGTAGTTTTGTTTTGCCTTTATTCTATGAAACACTTCATTTCTGTCAGTGCCACTGTATGACTGATGATAACTACTGGATAATATTAAGCCTTAATCTATGTGACTCAGAGGAAAATACACATGTATTTCTCAGAAAAATATTTAATTTTTTTTATGTACCTGTTATGGCACAGATTTTATTTCCCCAGACCTGTTCTTTTAGTTGTAAGACAATTTCTTTATAAATCATAATCTTCTCTATGATATTCAATGTACAAAAAACTGAGAATTAGAGCCAGCTTGAATGAGACATTGAGTTTATGATAACCATAGCCCACATGCTCCGTTTCCTTCCCTGTAGTACTGCAACACATTTTCACATGGCTCCCCAAAAAACAATCATCTATGGAAATTTCCTTTTCAAAATATGTTTACAGAGAGATTAATGCTACTGCAGTCCAGTTTGTCATAAACCCTTGCATGTAGGTGTCAGAAATAAAGCACTTGATATTTACTAGACACCTGGTATGCTCCAGGTGTGTGTTCTAAGGGCTTCATAGATGCTAGCTCATATGTTATTGCCCATGTGAGGATGGCATCATGTTCACCCACACTTTTGATATGCAAATACGAGTTCTCATTAATAATGAAAGGTGTTCTCCAGAGCAACCAGGCCTCTGTTCAAAAACTGGCCACCTCCTGTTCTTAAGGGAACCAATGTTGTCACAGCTTCCTTATCATCTTTGAGAAGAACCAGTAGACCTAGGCATTATGGTGAGCCAGCTGAGTGACGGCATTCAGGGTAAGAGTGAAAATGAAAATAATTCTACATTTCCATATAGTTATTAAAAACCACAATCACTTCATTCTTAGAATATTATACAGTCCTCTTGATAGTGAGATCATAAAAGAGGAAAATCCAAGGGACAAAATCCCCTAGAAAGTCTAAAATATTTTTTAGCACTTTTAAATATACTTTTCATTAAAAATACGATTTCAGAAAAGAGTCAGTTCCCATTAAAAAGCCTCCATCAAGAAACATTGCTATTATAATAATTAACAAAGTGCCTACAGGGTTTTAAAGTACAAGAAAATTTAACTACAAATTTTACACGTCAATATAACAAAAGGTAATGAGACCACATCACTAGAGAGTTCTGAAGTATTAATTACATTGTAAATTTTGACGATTACATTGTATGGTAGGTTTCTCAACTCATTCAGCAATCAATCACTGACTTTCTAATTTGAGCATTACCCTGTATTGATAATCAATTTTAATTTTGTTATAAATTTTCCCTCATACAACTGCATTATATTGATCCTAAAGCTCCTAAAGTCTCAAATCAGGTAAACAAAATTTGGTTAACACCTATGTGACTGGAGTAGTTTTGCATCTTCACTGATCTGTCATGTGTCCAAAGGGAGGTGTGCACACATTTGATCACTAAGAAAGGACACAAGTGATTCAAGCCATCCAATTCCTTCATCAGAAAAGAAAGCCTCATTCAATAAGACTACATGGTTTGGATGTTATACTAGAACAGATCCCGAAATATGCTCAAGCCAAAATAGTCTCAGGACCTCCTATTATGGCAGGAGCCTCTCATTAGTCTTAAATTTGAGAGTATCTCTGGTTGGTGGAGTTTCAGTCTTTCCTATTTAAGATGAGATTCCTGGATCAGCCACTTTGAGGTCGTCAAAGCCATCATCAGCCACACAAAAACTCAGTCCCTACCCAAAACTATGGAAAAAACATGTGCCTTTCAACAAGGTTCCCAGTTGGTTGCTGAATGCATTAGAGGTTGAAAAACGGTGGCTTAGATTTTTCTGCCAGGATCAAGAGAAGGGAAAAGCCTGCTTCTCTCAGGTACTTGCCATACTACAATTGAGTTGGCTGTGCAGTGCACCTACTGTTGAGAACTCCGAAGGCTTATTTCTTTTACAATGAAGACTCTAGATCTGTCTGCTGCAGAGTCAGGAGATAGAAGGTGGAAGGGCAGAAAGCCAAAGACACTGGGTACCTCGATGCTGTGTACACTTCCCTAGATGCATTACAGAGCAGTCAAAGGTAAAACTCATGAAGAAAAGTATAACAATGATGACCAGTTGGTTAGTGTTGCTATAGTGCTTGTTAATTAATAAAGTCCTTAATCTTCCAACAGTGCTGTACAGTGTGCAGCGTTCTCTTTCCTTTATACATGAAGAAACAGAGACTGAGCGAGTGGGGGTAGGGACCCCAAATCACGCACTTAGGAAACGACAGAGCTGAGGTCCATGTTCTGATTTGTCTACCACAACGGAGCTCTGCTACATGCTGGTTTTGATTTGGACATCAACTTGAGCTCATTCTTAACTTTCTCCCCAAAAGCAGTGCAACTTTTTTACCATGCACATTACTATATCTGCATATCAGTGCCTTCCAGTGCTAAATTTAGGAGGGGAAACCCATATGCTCTTAAAGGAAGACACATTCAAAAGGAAACTGAAAAAAACCAGGGACTGAAATGGGTTGTTAAATAGATCAGAATTTAGACTATAAAGAACCAGACATGCTCTGCAGAGCAGATCTTCTCTAAAGATCCTGCAGAAAAGTGGCAACGCCACAGGATGAGTAAGCCTCCTTTCAATTCTCTAAGATACATATAGAATTCACATTTGCTCTGCGTGGTGTATTACTGACCTTCTTCCTCTGAGCGAACACTGACAAATACAGTCCATTCCAGTGAACAAAACTATTATACCAAAAGGGTAGAGAGAGCTAGGTGTAGGGCTCAGGCTCATTTCCTAAACAGTCTAAAAAGCTTTTTGTTTATTAGAGAAGAAATTAAACATAATGCTAAGCACATTTAGAGACAAAAACCAAAAACCTACTAGTTACTTTGCCTTTCATTTCAATCTGGGAAAAAAAGAAACTAGTCAAGATCCTTGACATCTAGTTCACAGCTGTTCCTGTGGGACTGCAAAATAAAAGACAAAAGTAGTAGAAATTACTTACAATGCAGAGATGACAAAGAGAACTATCACTACGGGTAGGTTATAAATGACTTTGGAGCTTTGGGGAGGCTGACTCTTCCAGACCAACTGAAAAACAGTCATTTAAATCTATAGATGGTAACCCTCTCCCAGTATATTGCTCATGTATTGGAACATTCTCTTATTAAATTATAGTGTTTTATAACTAGTGAATAAAATTGGTATCATGTTTACTATACAAAAATCCCTGCCATTTCTCAAATGGATGTATATTTTCATATAAAATTGAAATTTAATATCTAAAGCACTAAGCAATAAAACCAACCTGCCTAGTTTCAAACTCTGCTTAAATTATCTTTCAAATTTTGTATCTAATAACATGGTACAATAACACCGAAACAAGATTAACACTATGATAGTATTTGTTTAGGAAACCAAGACTGTTGCTATGGAAACAGACATTCTGCATATCTATGGAAACAGTGACAGTGTTGTAAATAATGATACTGAAAAGCAGAACCTGGTAAACTTAGCATATGAATTCTACAAAAAAGAACAGAGTATGGAGTGGAAAAGAGTAGTGTATTGAACCTGGAGGGAGGAAAAATTAAATTTTCTTGTAAAAGGAACACTGCTACATACTTCTCTCCTGACAGAAATTTCAAGCTACGGTTTTTAAAACTTTGGTCTTTTATTGCCTTCTGTTAGTTACTGTCTTCCCATTAATTATCCAAATCATAACCTGTTTATACTTAGAAAGAAGTTCACTAAATTCTTTTTGACTCAACTTTAGCTTGATAGGATTTCAAAAACCAAAATACTTTTCCCAAAACACAGTAAAATAATAAAAAAAATTACAAAAACCATAGGTGTAACTTAATTACATTTTCAGGTTCTAAATAATTTTAAATTGTGTCCTTGAAATAAAATTGGACTTTTATGCTATAAACACTGAAGCATGCTTCACTGAAACATTGTAATCCACACGATTTTGCAATGATTTGGCACTTTGTTTTGCTGGCTACACACCGTGTACTCCTGGAAGGGAGTGATTGTCTTACCTTTGCATAGTCTGATGCAGAGGACACTGCTGCAAATAAATGAAACAGTCACATACTGTGACACCACTAAGGAAAACCATGACTGTAATAAATACATAACACATAAAAACCAACAATGCACTATAATGCTAAGTCCCTAGTAATTACACGGTTGGCACAGTTATGAATACATTGAAACTGATCTCATCTTCTTTTAAAAACCAAGCAATTATGATCATTTGAATGCTATCAAGTGAGGGAAGCAACTAAGTGGAAGTGAAGGCAGCTGGAGTTAGGCCATGTAAACCAGCTGAGAGTCCGGGACCTTCTTCCTGGCAAGCATCCAGAATCACAAGCTGTTTTCTCTCATGCGCCTATGTTTCCCACCACTATTAAGCTTTGCACAGAGGTAGACACAGTAGTTCTTTTGGACCTGAAAGCCTTACTACTTTGCTGTTAGTCCCTCAATTATTATAAAATTTTGACAAGAAATGTTTCATACTAAAAGACTATGATGTATCCCAGCATTTTGTAAAACTGTAAGATTATGCTTTTGCTTTTGCTTTTGTTTTAACTTGGAACCCTTTGGTTTTTGAAGATCCTCTCGGAAGGCAAATAAACATTTTAAATGGGTTTGAGATGATTCCTGAGTTTTCAAGTTAGTTTTAGGCCAGGTGAGGACAGGAAAGGCTCTGGAGAGTTGCTTATCCGCTCCCCTCAGAGAAGCCCTGCCCCCAATGTAAACAAATCCCTCTTCAAACATTTGCTTTCAACTCTGGGCTCCACTGCTTACAAAAAGCATGAGCAACTTTCAAAACCCACCAGTCAGAAAATTCCTTCCAGTTTTACATTTCTGTGATTCCTTAGTTATTTTTCAGTATGTACTAAATTCTAACATACCTACTAACAACATGGTCCAAATCAGAGGGCTTTCTGACCTTTGTTTAACTAGAGGTGAGTCAGTGATATGTGACCATGTACTGTAAAAACACAAGGCTTTTCTTGAATGTGTGTTACATGCCAAGAGCTCTTTTTAGCAAGGACAAATGGGGAGTGAGGCCCCTAGGAGTGCCAGGCTGTCCAGAGTCAGGACCCACGACCTGGGTGAGGGGTCTGTGAAGTCCCGAACCCATTCTCACAAGGCCTGTTCTGCTTAAATTCTTAACCCTTTTCATCACTGAACTTGTGTTTCTAAGGGAAGTATGTAGGGTAATAAAATACAAACACAAGAAGGGCCCTAGGGAAGAAGATGCAGGGGGTGACCCAGTGCCCTAAGATGCTGTCTCATGCAGCTCCAGCTGCATAACAAAGTGCCAGACTGGTCGGCTGAAACAACAGTCTTTTATTTCTCTTCCTGTCTTAACACACATCCTACGGAGCAGGTGGAGAAAGCATTAGCTCACTCTCTGGGGTCTCCTACAAGCCCACTAATCTTTTTCAATCTGAGCTCCAACTTTAAACTCCTTAACCTTAATTACTTCCTTATTTCAAATACAACTACATTGAGAATTAAGGCTTTGATATATGAATTTTGAGAGGAAACAACTCCATCCACTGTAATATTAACCTAGCTTTGTTTCTCATAATTAAAAAAATGGAAACAGATTGTTAGATAAACACCTAGTGGAAGCTTTCAGAGTTGTTCAGTATTAAATTTTCCAAAGGTCTTCCACAGCATGCAAAAGTCCTATATATGATAACAGGAAACAGTTATCATACGTGCATAGTTTATTGATAACCATGGAAAGAGACATTTGCTAGAAAAAAAGCTGAAAGATAATACATTAAAAAAATACTTAAACGTGTACATAATTGTGGTCAGGGTTTTCAAGGGAAAGGGTTTAATATAGACACATAATTTATAGGATTCTTTTATAATATTCACCCAAAGAGTCAAATGCAGAGGAGTACAAGAGATCTGTCCACATACAAAAGACCCAGAGAATCCACCTGAAGGCCTGGACCCTAGGGCAATGTCCTGCACGAGACCAGCTGAAGACCTACAGTCATGAAAATGTCCTCCATGAGTCGAGTTGGAGGCCTAGAGGGCTGGGGATATAGCTCAGTGGAATAAGCACCTGCCTGGCAAGTACAAGGTCCTGAGTTTGATCCCCAGTATTGCAAAAAAATTAAAAAAAAAAAAAAATAATAATAATAGAAGTGCAGTTGGAAGCCTAGAGCCCATGGTGTTATGACTGATACATTGTGTTAACTTGAGAAATCTAGAGACTTAACTAAGTAACTCAGCAGTTCTACATCCTAGGGTGCAGAGGGCATGCCCTTACCACTCTAGGATGTCCTCTAGGATGTCACTGTGCCAACTTGAGAAGCTTAGAAGTTTAACTCAGCAGAGGGCCAGGTCCTCACTTTGTAAACATCCTCATCCTGTGCAAGAGGGGGGCTGGTGTGAGTACTACACCTGCCAGGGGTAGGGGTTGGGGTAGCCTGCTTACAATATAAGGGAGGAAAAGAGGCTTGTTCTCTCCCCTTTTGCTCGTTGCTTTTGCTGTCTTCCCCCACCTTGAGGTGTTGCCCCCGTGCCATGCCACCCAGCCTGAGAGCCAGCTGATTATGGACTGAAACCTCCACAACCCTGAGCTAAATAAACCTCCCCTTCCTTAATTTTGGGCATCAGTTATTTTGTCTTAGCAACGAAAGAAATGTAACCAATACACACGTAATGTCCTCCACAAGTCCAGCTGGAGGCCCAGAGCCCATAACAATGTCTCACACAAATCTGTACCAAAGATCTGCATTGGGAAGCCCCAAAGCTCAGTGGTGGGGACTAGAAAGTTTACACGAGCAGGTTAAAGGATCTGTGCCAGCAGGCTGAAGGATCTGCACTGGAGCCAGGAAGTGACACTCAAGGTAAGGACCAGAGCTCCTCCGAAGAGAACACAGCCATTTTCAGTGACAGCAAGGACCCGAGCTCCTCCAAAGGTAACAGCTGAGCTCATATCAAGAAAGCTTCTCCAGAAGAATCAACAGCACACCATCTTCCCCTCCAGTTCTGCTTTTATGCTGTTGGTAATAGCCCTCAGGTGGGTCCCCACACCTAGCACCACACTGATACAGTAAGCTGGGTGTTACAGGTTGACCATTAGTTAACCCACCACAGTAGTTGTAGGTAGTAAACATATTTGACAATCTGTTTCTTTCAGCTATTGTTTCCCAGTACTCTTTCATGAATACTTATTATATTTTATTAAAAAGCAGTTTTAGTTATCATATTAAACATATTTACACAATTTTAAGGATAAAACAAGTATGAAAACAAATGACTCCCAATGTCACTTTGTGCACCTTTAAGTAGATGAGTTAATATTTTCCCTGTTTATAAATTTAAATTGTACCAAATTACAAAAATTTAAATTTGAAAAATTCTCTATTAAAGTTCTTTTATGGACATCAGTTCTCAAGTCAAATTTGAATATACTAACAGTCATGGGTGACAATAAAAATACCCACTACAAATGAATGAGAAATTTGTTTGCACGTAATCTTTAGTGAAATCATACTTGTCCAAAGGAAATCTTACACAGTATTCCAATACACAATTCACATTGAAGTGAACATCTAATGTGGAAGCTGAGCCAGACATCTCTGCTAAATCCCACTTCCTTGAGCAACAGTTCAAGGTCAATAGGTTGGTATAAGCTCCAGAGCAAAGGGGAAGACCCTGGGGGCAATGTGATTGCCACAGCTAGCTATGAACAATCTTCAGAAAGTTGTTGCATTGGTGTTATGGTTGATACATTGTGTCAACTTGGAGAGCATAGAGGTTCCGCTGAGTGACTCAGCAGGAAGCCAGGGTGCGTGCTTTGTACACAACCTCAGCCGGTGGAAGAGAAGAGCATGGAGATTGTGTGAGTGCTACCTGCCACCTGGGTGGGGGTAGCCTCTTTACAATGTAAGGGAGGTAGAAAGAGGCTGCTTATCTGCCATTACTTTTTGCTAGTTGTTTTGCTGTGCTCTGCCACCATGAACTCTTGCCCTCTGCCATGTGCCACTCTGCCTCAGAATCAGCCAAGTGTGGACTGAAATCTCCACAAACTGTAAGCTAAATAAACCTTTCCTTCTTTCATTTTGGGCATTGGGTATTTTGTCTCAGCAAGGAGAGAAAAGTAACCAAGACCATTGGTATTAGTGAATCACAAGAGCTCTAGGTTCTCGTCCAACAGCTATGAAACTTTATCTATGCTTGGATAAACCTTGGCTACACGATGCAAGTATGTATTTTAAATCTTGAAATCTGTATCTGAAATATTTCATTGGAAATTATTTAAAATCTCCCCCTTTAATTTAGAAATATCTTCAAAGGATAAACCCTCTTTCTGAACCCATCTTTCGCTTCTGCACTCCCTAGCTCAATGCCATTCTTGTCTGATTTTCAGCTTTTGCAATTAAAGAAACCATGGTGCTACCACTGTGATGCTTAATGTGTCAACTTGGCTGGGCCATGGAGCTAGACAGGCAACCCAACATCATTCTAGATATTTCTTGGAGGGTGTTGTGGGATGAGGTTAACATATTATCTTCCATAATCTGGGTAGGTCCCAGTCAGTAAAAGCACTGAATAGAAAGAAGGCCAACCCTCCCTGACCAAAAGGAAAATGCCAGAGAAAGTTTTTGATCATAGCCAACAACAGATTTCCCTAGTCCTGCACCAAACTCTTGTGCAACTATTTCCTAAATTTCTGGGTCCTCTGTCAGATTTTGTAATTACTGAGCCTTCACACTCTCATGAGCCAATTTCTTAAACTTATCTATCTACCTATTATTTACTGAGCTACCTAATTTCCTCATTTTTTCTATTATTCTGGACTATCCCAAATAATTTATCCAATCTCACCATAATGTTTAAATAATACATTATATTGAAGAGAATTCCTCAAGTGTCCCATTTCTGCACATCTTATGAGTAGAACTAGGGAGAATTTTTATTCTAGACTATCTTTTCAAAAATTAAATAGTGAACAGTTTTCAAAGACAGAGATAACATGCCCATCAAACCAAAGAGCAGGCAGGCTTACTGCTATTACGAAAGAATGCATCCATAGTCCAGGCTCAGGCTCATCTTCTGTAACGCAGTCCATAGCATGTACAAATGTCACCTGACCCTCACTGAGTCAGCCTCATGAGACTAGGAGGAAGAGAACTGAAATTGCTGATCTGACCACTGCCCCCATTTGAGTCAGAGTTCTTGTTGTCTTTGACCTAGAGTATTCGTATCTTCTGTCAACACCCATGAAGTGATGGTAAACTAACATGGAAATTTGTAAATAGGGTAAAATATTAGATCTTTCCAGTTCTTTAGAATTTACATAACATATTTTTGAGGTTCTATAATCAGCATCTTGTCAAATACTTTGTATGATGATTGGGTAACCCTTCTTTACAACTGTGCGGTCTTATTCTGCTGTCTTTTAACATGAGCTGTACTTTTACTTCTAAACAACAGTGTAGCACAGGGAATACGATGTAATCTCTGAAACTAGGTCTACATGGCTTTAAGGTGTATTCCTCTCACTCTTGATCAGCTTTGTTTAGGGAAACTGGTTACTATGTTAAGAAGATACTCGAGTACCAGTGAGCTATTCTGGGAGAGGGTCCTGCAATCCCACCCAGATGAATGAATGCAGCTTCAGCAGATATGACTGCAGCCAAAGACTGTAAATCAGAACCACAGGTAAGCCACACCCAGAAACATTAGGCACAGAATCTGGGACATGATAAATGTGCATTGTTTGTAAGCCACTATTAAAAGTAAATTGTTCAAAGCAAGGGATAACTAATACACATTTTTAAGCATCACACCAAAACATGTTCTAGAGCAAATGAAATCATCATAAACTCACAATACAAAGAAAAAATGAAGTTAGTTTAAAGCTTACTGTTGGACAGTGGTGTGGAATTATAGTGCTCGCTTTGTGAGATTTCCACAAGAACCACAGCGGAGAACAGAGGACACATAAGCCATTCTGTGGAGGTCTTCAAACAGAAAGCTATGGATGGTCACTCCCCACACAATGCGACAAAACCAGGAGAGGGGGAGCGGGGTGCTTCCCTCTGAGCTTCTGCAGAAGCAATTACACAGTGATAGGTGCAAACACTGAGCAAAATGCAAAAACTCTGAGAGTTCAGCTATAGCGTTAGAAGGCCTCCTCTGCTTTCTGCTGTGGTGTGACCCTGGCCGAGTAATTAAAGATCTTTGACTTCTTCATAACGTGCCATTAAATAGTGAAAATGGTAATACCTAGTTATCTTGGTAATTTTGATAATTAAATTAAAAATAATAGAATTTTCTATGTAGTAAACATTGTGTAAAGGAATTATAGACAGGAATATATAGCTATAGCACTTTTAAACCACTCAGAAATATGCTTGGCCTTTGGTAAGTAATCAACAAATCTTTTCTCTGGCTTTTCACAACATACGAGATTTACACTTGATCATGTGTTTATGATCTCAGATTATATATCCTGAAATAAAATCCCTTATTTCTCCTCTCTGTGATGATGGCAATCATCTTTTTGAAACTGCTGTCTAGAAGAAAATAATTTATCCTTTGTGATTACAAAGCAATAAACATTAAAATGAATCATACTGATGAATATTTAAAAGCTACTGTTATCCAGCATGACTTTGGTTTTGTGATGGAAAAGCCATCCTCCCAGCCAGGATCATAGAAATTGAAGGACAACCTCATTCCCTCCCAAGCGTTCTACTAAAACAGCTCAGGTCTCACATCAAGGGCCCCATACATGCAGGGCACACATAGCAAAGTTTGTACAAAATGATCAGTTGGAAAACAGGGAACAAATAAATACCTCTATAGACATTTATTTGTACCTGATTCGTTTTTAAATTGGTATTATTGTTAATAAAGTTTGAAATATAATATAAAACTTGCATATTTATCATATTAATTTCTTTGGAGGTTTGTGGTCAAGAAGTTTTACTAATGGGGTTTGTCTCACCCAAACATTTGGAAACCTATGCTGTAGATCATCATTAAATTTAGAGTTGCACCTGACACTTAGCATTTATAGGAACCGAGACTAATTGTGTCATCTAAATTACAACAAACATGTTTCACAAACATACAAGATAAAGTGACGGGATTTAAGGGCTATTTCAGAATTACAGATAAAGCCACTATCCTTTCCTCCTTTCAGATAAGATATGTAACATAATAATGCCAAGTGTGAAGAGGCATGAAGCAATAACTCAAGGGAGAATTGTTCCTGAGCCAGAGACTAATGGAACATTATTTGCACTGTGGTTTAGAACGTTTCCTGTCTTTGCTACTCATTAAGAAGAGATCTTTGGGTTCTCTGACAGCTCTCAGTCACGAGTTGAGGAGCTGTTTATACTATATCTGGTTTTTAAAACCATCATCCATTTATGCAGAAAATGGCAAACACCAGTAAGTTTGCTATGAGGAGTCATATCATATATTCGTTGATGTATAGAAAGATGCATTTTTTAATGAATGAAAGACAAATGTAGGTAGAATCAGTGTAACTCAGCATATTAACCAATATGATGTAAAAACATCCTGTGGGAAAAGAACTTCGAATAAAGATAATTCATACTGGCCTTTTAAACAGTGCTCATACAGACTGTCATATGTAGGTTTTAATAACTGATGGTCTCTGTGCATATTGTGCAAATTACTATTTTATCAGAATCTTCCCAACTACTCCAATGAGTTCTTTTAAATGCAACATCAATTTTTCTATCTATATTTTAATTGCTGCAATAATACATTAGAAGTACTTTCTGGCAATTTTTAATTCAATAAGTAGTAATACTAAATCATATCCTTATAAGCATCCATGGCTTAGCTACAGATCTTTAATGCTTACTGGTGCGGAGATGAGTGACATATCACTGCAAGTATGGCTCTTCCACATACTACTCACAGAATGCAGTTCCAGGTATCATTTGTTCAGAGCAAACCTAGGAGTTTAGGGAATGCTGAATTATTCCCAGTATCTTTCACAATCAACAAATGCCCCGGAAGAAATTATGCAAAGCATTAAAGAATTCTTTTTAGTGACACATTGCAAATTTTGAAGTTTCAGAATGAGTCAGATTTCCATTGTGGTTTTACACTCTTGCTTTGTCTTACTATACTTGAGATTTCAACTTACATACTGAGAATTTCCTCTGAGGAAAATAAAAGTATAATGATGTCTTACACTGTACACTACGATTAGGGTTGAGTGAGCTGTTCAAAGAATGAAATTGTTGTAAAGTGTCATACCAAACATCTGTATGTAACTAATAGAAAAGTAGTTAATGAGAAAGCTCTCAAAAAGAGGTACAAATTGTATTTTTAAAATCTAATTCAGTTACATATTAAGTACAATTTTTCATATATTGTGATTGACTATTGAAAAAGTTATCTGATCTTAAGTTCTACAAATGGCACGAATGTTTCATCATCCTGAATAAAATCCAGTTTTCTTTCATGATTTTAAATGTCTTTATCACATAATAAGAATGTCCCCATGAGTATTTCATGCAAGTGAGTTTTCCAGTTTTATAATTCATACAGAATTACAGAAAGTCATCAAGTAAAAATTCTCATTTTGCTTTTCTAAGATATGAATATATGTTTTCCATTATTTGAGCACTATGAGCTTTTCCTCCTCCACCAAAGGATGCATTTTCCCTACCAAGTTCTGTTTGCTCTACCTAAAAATGCTACTTTCCACTTTGGGCACAGACAGCCCTGCCTCTTTCTTCTGCCAGGGAGCGCACGATGTGTTCTGCCATTGAGCAGCGGGGCTGTGGCTCCAGCTGCCAGCTCCCATCGCCAAAATCATGGGTTTCCCACTCTTGCTCAAAACATGGCCTTCGCATGTCTTCCACATCTCAGCTCCTCAGTCTTCTCTGATAGGGTGTTGGTTAAATTATTCTTACATTCTTCAGTTCATGATCTGTCTCCTGTTATTGCTATGTGCATCATGGAGATTGTTCACGAGAAACAAGTTCCTTTTGGGATTGGATAATAATGTCTTGTGTGCTTTTGATTCACTGCATCCTAGGTGATTCATTTTCTAGGGTTACCATAATAAGTATTATAAACTGGTAGCAAAGATAATATAAATGTATCCTCTCTAGTCGTAGAGGATAGAAGTCTAGAGCAAGGTGTCCACGGAGTTGGTTCCTTCTGAGACTGGGAGGAGACATAATCTGTTCCAGGCCTCCTACCCAGCTTTGACGTTTTGCGGGCAATCTGTGACATTCTCTGGCTCCCAGATGCATCATCCAGTCTCTGTCTTTGTGATTCTGCGGTTTTCTCCCTGCTTAGATGTTTGTGTCTCTTTCTCCCCATTTTACACAACTACCAGTCATGCTTGATTAGAACCCACTTAGTGACCTCATCGTATCTTAAGTAACTCTGTAAAGACCCTAGCTCCAAATAAAGTTACATTCTGAGTTACTGGGGATTAGGACTTTAATGTACACATTTAAAACAATTCAACCCATAATGCCTAGTAAAATCTATGTGCTGGAAAATGCTCCCCAGCCCTGTAAATGACTGACCTTGTGCTCATGAAGCCCTCACTAACCAATATGCTAACATTTTAGATGGTAAAATGGAATGGAAATATTTTTTTAACTTCTTTTTGTTTGGATGATTTTGGCTCACTTTTTTTTTTTTTTTTTTTTTTTTGAGACAGGGTCTCACTGTGTTGTTCAGGCTGGCCCTGATCTCACTGTGTAATCCAGGCTGGCCTCAAACTCACAGCAATCCTCCTGCTCAGCCTTTGGAGTGCTGGATTATAAGTATGCACCACCACAGCTGGCTTTGACCCAACAATTCTAACCTCTCTTTTCTCTCCATTACACCTCCTTCAAAATGACAAAGGCCCAAATCAAACCTTGCCTTCTCATTCTTGTAAGTGTAAATTTGAATAGACAAGGTATTAGAAGGGTTTCTTTGCTCTTCTTCTGAAGTCCAGTAGCCCATTTTAACTGGACAATCTAACAAACTGCATTAAATTTCAAGTCAGAATTTCCTTTTAACTATTACTTCTTCCTCAAAGATATCATATTAGGTCCTTTCTTTCCCTTTCAATTCCAATTTCTTTTATCTAAGAGTTAATGAGTTCACCTGGGTATAAGGAGACTTGTAATGGATCTTTAAATCCTTACTATTATTATTTTTATTATCACATTGGGTTATTAATACTAAACTAAAAGTGTCACTCAATATCCAAAATGAAGTGATAAGTACCATTTAGCTTTTAAGAAGTACATTATATGAAGAGTCCATTATGAAAATAATTTCAGGTTATAGCCAGCTCTCAAAAGACCTGGGAAATCAGGTTTTAAAACCAAGGTTTTGCAAGCCATTATGACAAATAAATTTGTAAAACATACTAAATCCCAGCAGAATAAGGGCTCCTGAGAGAATAGGGACAAATTATACTGATATTATTATTTCAAAAAGTAAAAACTAAAGACTCTTGTCCCTTGAGGTTAAAACCGTTAGCATCCTGTGATATTAACAGCAAGGAGCGGCACTAGCAGAACCTGCCAGGAGGAAAGGATGCTGGACCCTAGAGGGGAGAGTGGGCCGAAGGCCTCTGACTGACCTTGCTGCAAGGGGCAAAAGGCAGACTCACGCCCTGGGGCTGTCCTTGCCAGTGCCAGAACTCCAGGCAGACACGCACCCATCAGCTGTTCAGCCAGCGGGCGCTGATCAGCAGCTGTGGACGTGAGTGTGCAGGGAAAGGAGAGGAACACCGGAAATCCCATCCTGGAGAACGCAGAAGAATGAAAACAAGAATGCCCTCCTGGTTGCTCCTCAGGAGCGGGGTGTGTGTGTGTGTGTGTGTGTGTGTGTGTGTGTGTGCGCGTGCGCAGGCCCAAGGCTGCCACAGTGCTGGTTCCAGATACACTGTCCTGAAGCTCAGACTGAATGTGGACAGCAGAGGAGGGGCTCCTTCAGCAGAAGGAGGAAATTGCAGACTCACTGTTAGACCTGTGGTAGCTGTGACGAGGACACAAGTGAACCAAATAGGGCTTGATTCAGCTTAGCGCTCCTGACGGGGCAGGGAATTCACCCTGCTGCCATGAGTGGCAAGTCAGTATCTCCCACAGATGTGGGCATGAGCTAGCTGATGTAGATGCATGCGCAGCAAAAGAGCAACAGTGTTATCAATAACGAGATTACATATTAATAAGGATATTAGACTGTTTGCACTCACAGGTGTGTCTTCCTTGCTACATGAAGAGCATCCTCTATGCATATCCGTGTGCACACATGTGTGTGCATGGCTGTGTATGTGTGTGGTCTATCTGTATATATATTCAGAAAAGTATCCTGCTTTACTTTAATTAGCTAAGCAAGATAATAATTTAAATTTTAAAAGATATATTGAAAAGAAATCAGGAAGTCGCCCCCCCCCAAAACTTTTGTGAGACAGGACCTCATCATGTAGTTCAGGCTGGCTAGGACTCAGTACATAGCCCAGGCTGCGCTCAAACTCATGGCAATCCTCCTGCCTCAGCCTCCCAAGTGCTGGGATTGCAGTTGTGCACCACCATGCCTGGCAGATATTCCTCCCTGTGGAAATGATTTCAGACTGAATTCATTACACAAGATGGTCAGGCTTGTGAATTAGAATCACACTTCAATTTTTTTTAAACCAGAATCAACATTTCTCAGATTAATTACTAGAAACCACTAATAATACTCCACAGACTGTACATCAAATACAGATAATTATTTCACAGATTCTGCAGGTTGGGAAGCATTTGAAAGGTATCCAAAGGAGAGCTCCAAACTATTTTGAACAAGGAATGCATTGCCCGGAACATGTTTAAAAATTCAGGTAAAAGTCACCACGACAGCTGCAGTGCAGCTCAGTGGTAAAGCACTTGCCTGCTCATCTGCTGTGCACAAGGCCTGGGTCCAGTCCCTAAGACCATGAGGGGGCAGGGCTGGCATGAGATCTATAATGTAAATTCAGCCTTTGTGAAAAATGAATTATGCATTAATACAATCAGCTAGATTTGGTGTTATCCACCGAATTACTAATTTTTGGATGACTGTTTTGACTCCTCAAATAAAGGCAAAACACACTCCAGCTGTTACATGATCAGGAGAGACAAAGAATTGTGACAATGTATTCAGAGACTCCTTACTGAAATAGGATTTTATCCTGAAGTGTTTGTTTGACCATCACATGCAACAACAGAAAATTGTGGCTAATATCCACTGCAGTTGAGTTATAAAATTTTGCTCTTATGTGTGTGTGATATGACAATACAGTATTCATTCATTATATGCTTTAGTCTGCCTTTTCTCAACACTGTACTCAACAAAATCCAAACAAGAGGAAAACTAATATTCCTAAGGATTAGTCAGAAATGTGCTTCAACCGAAGAACAAGCGAACCTGAAACATATGCCTACATTATTGATGTATGTGCTACAACACACATACAAAACCAGTATATATAATATAGCTAACATTTTAAAACATGGCATGAGGTATTCATCTTAAATTCTTCTAGAAAGGCCATGTACAAATATATGTTTTTAATGCATTAAAAAATACTCCACGGAAAGCACTTGAATGCCATTATTTTCCAAATTTGATTTTATTTCTACTATAAGTTCTTGGAAAAGCTGGTGAGAATTGCAGTGACCAGGTCCTGTCTGGAAGTGATCTCAGGAAGATGAGCACCAACAGCACCTGGGATGTGATCGACCATTTCAAGAAAGACACCAACAAGAAGGAAAGAAAGCAAATGAGAATCAAGTTTGCTTCATACTCAGTAACTGCAGAGAAAACAATGGGCAGGGAGGAAAAATATAGAAGGTGTAATTTCTGAATGACATGGAAGAGTGAATAATGGTTACTCCTCTTCCATGTGGGAACTTAAGAAATGATCCCTAGAATTGAAAAATCAAAACCAAATGGTAACACCAGGATGTTTTCCAGAGCTCTTCTAGAAATATGAACAGAACCAGTTAAAAGATTTGAAAATATTAGAAATATGGGAAGAAATATTAGGAAGAATCTGAGAAACATTATTTGTATATTATAAGGCAGGTAAAACAAATTCTTTCCACAAAGTATAGGCATGTAGGACTTTTATTTTAAATGCAATTAATGCTAAAAAAAAAGGCTCCCTTCCCCACATATAATGGGTCTTATATAATGTTAGACCTACTCCCTCACCAGCTAGCACCCATGGTCACTCATTCTCTGGACTTCAAAGTCCTCATTTAGCAAAAGTTGACAGTGTACTTAGTTCATAGAATTGCCATAAAAGTTTACTGAGAAAAAACATTGCACAGCATACAATATGCATATTTATCACTCTGCGATCATTGTACTGTCTCCTGGTTCCACTAGTGCTAGAGTTCCTATTTTGAAAGAACGCACAAAGTCGAACTCACAAACTTCACAAAGAACACCCAAACTCCTCAAAGTTGAGGAGCTGTTGAGTGTGATAGGTAAGAACATACCCTTTGAACTTGACCACCTGGATTTCAAATCCCTAACCCTGGATTCATTCAGATTTGTGATCCTGGATATTGGCTTAACTTCTCTGTATCTTATTAGATTATCTACAAAGTATGCAATATAATAGAATGTACTCGCTATACTTGTTGAGAGGAAAAACACAAGTAGAAAATGTGCCACACAAAGATCAGAGCCGAGCAGATAGTAAATACCACGTGTGTGCTAGCTGTTTTTATTCTTTTGCTTTAAGACAGTAGAATATACCTTTAATCATCAAAAGACCTTTCTGTTAACATAGTTCCTTAAGACCTTTCAGAATGTAGGTTGGGTTAGGCTTGTAACAGTGGTAACAATGAACTCTCCCCTAAACCAGAATGAGCTTTTCCAGAGAACAAATACATTTAAGTTGTCTAGCAGTCTCTGTGCAAGGTCACCTCTAAAATCAGGCAGCCCAGGGTCAAATCCTAGCTCTACCACTGCCCAGCAGTGTGACCTTGAGCCAGTCAGGAAGTTTACTGATTTCTTTCTCATTCTGTTTCCTCATTTGTAAAATGAGAATAAAATAAGATTTACCTTAATGCTACAGTAGGGATGAAATCTTATACCATATGAGAGTATTTATTTTCATGCCTATCACACACATTTCTAATAAATGTCCAATATTGACAGTGTTATTAGCGTTAACATTATTACAATAATTCTCTCTGTTCAAGATCATCATCAGGAGATACAGTTTCTGGGTAACTTTGTCCAAATACCTATATTGATTTCTGATTCATTTGTACTTATTAATTTGATGTGTACTATAAAATTAGGCCTCATCATTTTAGTAGCTTTTAACAATGCATGTATTGTTTATCTCAAGGATGTTAGCCAGTATGTCATTTCCTTAAAGAAATCCCCACAGTACATAATTTTAAACAGATTATTTGTGCTAAGAAAATATCTGCTTATTTTTCTATTTGGCAAGTGTTTTTCATAGATATTATACAATTGTACAATAATGAAGAAAACACAATAATGGAAATAACTAGCATGCTGAACTGATTTCTTTACATTTGTCAGCGACTTTACCCTCTCAGCAAGCATCCTGGTGGCCTCCCTGCAAAGCAATGCAGGGTGTCAGGTGTCCCCTACTGCCTCCAAGTCAGCGGCTTCACCTCACGGCGCCTCTGATTTGTCACCGGTTAGTGGTTTTCCTGCTCAGGCCTTCTACAGGCTTAGCCTGAGTTCCTGCATGGAGCTACATCCACTGTGCAAGTTGGCGGAAGAGGGCTTCACCTGCATGCAAATGCAGCTGTATAACGAGCGGGGGAGCTCTTCCATTTTACAAGGTCTGCTGACCTTCATCACGAGTTCTGACGTCTGTTCATCAGATTCCATGTGGAAAGGAGCCGTACCAGGGCTTTCCCTGTAGTGTCTTAGACCGTACTGGCCGCTATAACAAAATATTTTTGACTGCGTAATTTGTAAGCAATTGTAATTTATTATTCACATTCTGGAGCCTAAAGGAATCAAAGAGCTAGCAGATCTGGTGCCTGCTAAGGAGCCTGGGGCTCGTAAATAGTGCCTGCTTCACCCCACAGGCTCTGTTTAGCCTTTTCATTATGGCACTAATCCTCTTTACTGCCTAATCATCTTCTAGATCATGCCATCACCTTGGAACCTAGGTTTCCACATACGCATTGTGTAGAGAAACAAACGTTCAGACCATAGCATGTAGTATTAGACCAAAAGTGTGTTCTGATTGTTATAATGAGGAAGCTCTATCATGAGTCATTTGTGGGTCATACAACTAGGGGTCACAGCAGCAGAATTTGAATCCTACATGGTTAATTTCATTTCACTCCTAGCTTCAAGAAACTAGTAAAGATCGAATTGGATTTCTGCATTGGAAGTGTGTCTGGTTTCAACATGATAAACTAGATAAACCCACAACTTGACTCCCTTCTGCGCCTCTCACAGCACACTCACAAAAGCAGTGTGGCAGATATTGCAGATTTGCCAAAAGCCATTCTCAACTTACCGTCCTTCGTCTCCTTTATTGTGGAGACTGCAAAGTTAGGCTCAGCCTCCTTTGGAGCAAGCTACAGACAGCACCAACGGTTTGGAGAGGTGGGCGGCTGTCCTGGGAGGAACACATTGTCTGAATGTCTTAAGTTTGTGAGAAAATAGGTCCACGCTTCTTTTCCCTTTTGTTCTCATTCTGAACAGCTCTGGTGTAGCATAGCGGGCATACAAACAAGCAGCACGTCCCTGGTGTATGTAATTTGTGGGGCGTAGGGATCTACCTGTGAGAGCAGCTCCGCTATCAAGGTAATAAAACACACTCATCACTCTCAAAAGTTTGCTCCTGTCCCTTTGTGTTTTATTTCATAAGAAAGATACTTAACAAATCATAAGTGTGTATTCCAGTATTGTTCACTTTGGGTATTATGTTGTACATCAGATCTCTAAACTTTTTCACCTTTGTATCACTAGTACTTTATACACATTGAACAAAACCTTCCCCTTTCTTCTAAACGTGGAACTGTCTGAGGAGCAGCAAACAAATCAGAACCGTGTGAATGAAAACTAGAAGCAAAGATGACACGGCAAGAAAACCAAAGAAGGAAACTGGATGCTGCGAAAGTGACTGCGACGTTGCATTCGCGCAGAATCCTCCATCTCTGAGCTCACTGTTATGCGACCCAAATACGACCTCAGCCACGTGCACCTCTGCGACTTCTGTGCTGTGCACCGCGCACTTGATGCACTGCCAACCTCGTTAAGATACAAAGTCATCTCCCAAGAATGCAGGTGACAAGGTAGCCGCTTTCCAAGCAATCAACAAAATAAACAATTCAACCAAAAGCTTTGTACTGTCAATTATCGCTATTATCGCGCATATGACGAACTTGATTGACTGAGCAGGGAGACGGTTGGCGAAACTGCTGAGATGATGAATTTCTTTCCTGCCCTTTGCTTCTGGAGACCTCAGCCACAGTGTTACGTCAATGGCACCCAGGCAAAGTCTACTTCCCTCCTGTGACACCCACAGCCTTTCCCTCTCACATGTTATAGTTTAGTAAAATTGCAGCAGGAAAAATTTTACATATATTTGCAAAATTCAAATAGAGACATAATATCATGGATAATAAATTTGTGAACACTAGTGTGGAATCAGCACAAAACACCCCCAAATACATAGTCTGAATGAAAAATTATTTTTACAGTTTAATAGAAAAACATAACTCATGATTCCATTACTTAACATGAAGCGCCTTAAATTAAGCACTTTTGGGTCACCCTAGGTTAGAAACTCAAATGAAAAATCCTTTTGAATTATTTTACGACAGACATACCCTTTCTAGAAGAACAATTAAAAAGCATTCGTCTCGTACAGTGTCAGTCCACATGACCTTTATTTTCTGATCAAGTCTAGAGTACTGCCATTAATTGAAAATCCCACCATACAGTGAACGATGTGGCCTGAGGGTAGAATGCTGCTCTCTCTTAAATTTATTCTATTCTAGGTGAAAAAAGAGATGCTGTTTAAGTGGAGAGGAATCATCTCTGGTTCAAGTTTTATTTTGTTTTTTCTTTTCACTAGAAGAGATTAAGGAGAAAAGTAGGAAGAAACCTGGTCAAGTATCAGAGAAGTTAATGGGGTTGAACTCTAGGTTGATAAACATGTTATGTTAAAGGAAAATTAAAAAGAAACTTTTGTAGAATTGAAAGGTCAGTGCCCCATTTTTATCTTAATATGCAAGGTGAAGGGCAGAACTGAGATAATTAACTGGATTGTTCCAGGAATAGAATAAACAAAACTCTCATATCTCAAAATAGACAGGATTTTATGCATAATTCTCTCCATTTTTTTTTTTTTTTTGCCAATTCTGAAGCCAAAACAGAAACAAACTGTTTCAGTATATGAGGTACAACTTGGCTAGTTATCTCGTAAGTGGGCAGTTTGGCTAATATCTAGAAGATAAGGATATAAGTATGTGTACAACTGGAATCCTAACTGCAAGGAGCTTCTAATCAAGTCAGGAAGGTAAGAGCTATTCATGCTGTAAAAAAAGCAAAAGCTCAAGCAAGCTTTGAGAGGAGTCAGGCAGGGGTAGCAGGGCCTGGAAGGGAGCCAATCCCGGGATCACCTCTGGGTCTCTCGTGTGGCTGGCTGAACAGGCCCTGTTATGGTCTGAGATGCCATAATGGAATACCACCACCAATGGCTTAGACAATAGAAATTTATTTTCTCACAGCCCTGGAGTGTGGAAGTTCAAGGTCAAGGTGCTAGCAGATTTAACATCTGGTAAGGCTTCTGTTCTTGAGTGTGTCTTCCCTTGGCCTTTCCTCTGTACCCAAGGGAGAGGGCAAGCACTGAGGTCTCTTCCTCTTATAAGACCCCTAGTCTTGTTGGATCAGAGCCCCATTATTACCCCACTGAACCTCCCTAACCTCCCCACCTCTACATGTTGCCACAGAGAAGAAGGAGTTTCAGGACATAAATTTGGAAGAGTTGGAAGGGATACCTACAGTCTGCAGCAAGCCCCATAGCCTGGACAAAGTTGGGGAAGAACTGAGCCAACATCACACGCTGAGTGACAGGGTGGTCAGGTCACCTTCTTAGTGTGTATCATCCAGACCCCTAAGAGAACACTGTGTATATCACTATGTATGCACTACAGGTAGCAACATGCCCAGAGTCTAATTTCCAGCTGCTCCACTCCTGGTATTTGCTCATGTTCACTCCACACGCTTTGATTTTCATCCAAACAATGGAAAATGGCAAATAAATAATAAATGGGAGCTAAAATCTCTCAGACCACACACACACACATGCGCACACACACACATACACACGAGTTCTCAAGACTGCATCATGAACTCTTAAATCAAGAGCCACTGGAAATAACTTTATTGTTATTATTGATTTTTAAATTGCTTTACATAAAAGATATATACACTGAAAATATGAAGTTTCCTCCCCCCACCAGCTCCCTACTAGAATGTAAGCTCAGGAGAGCAGAGATATACATCTATTTAAGTACACTGTAAGCCAAGTGCCTAGAATATAGTGCCTGGCACCTGGTAGGAGCTTATCAGCCATTATCTGAATGGAGAAAGAAGGGGAACAGAAATACCTATGTGTCTTTAAGTATTTTCCGATTCACTGTTATTTAGAAAGTCCTTATTTGGCTCTTACATTCACAATGACCTCGTCTATTTCATTAAAACGGTGTGTTCAGGCAGACCTATGCCCACTCTGTCCAACAAGGAATCACAGTGCCTAGATGAGGTCTTAGGTATTTGTTTAAAAAAGTAATCAGAGGTGAAAGGGTCGATGGGGTTGGAGCAGCCAGAAATCAGTGGTGACTTCAAATGACCCAGCCATCAAATTTACAATGCACAAGCGCAGAGCAGGCTCAGGGGAGGAGGAGGAGGAAGTGCTGAGCTGCGCAGGCCTGCTGTGGGCAGCGCCGGACACCACACTGCTGTGTGATGGCCACTCAGAGAACAGAGAGGATCTAGGAGCCACTGAGAAGGCCAAGTACGTTTGCTTGGCTCTTCAGAAGGGGAAAGTTTCTGAGTCTGGAGAGGAAGAGAAACAAACTCTTGATTCCAAAGTATGAAGAGTTGGGAGAAAGAAGTTACTGCTAACAGGTTAGCAGAAGGGTGCAGTCTCATCCGATAGAGGCCCTCTTCCTGCCCCAATAGGAGGCTGTGCATGCCGTGGGGCGGTGTTTATCACATCACGATGAGATTTTCTATGCTGTACCAGGCAGTAAAACGCTACAGTTACAGCATGAATTTGAAAACCCAACGTTTATGGGCTGAACGTATCCCCCCCATTCATGTGTTGAAGCTGTAATCTGCAGTAAGATGAAACTTGAAGGTGGAGTCTTTGGTATGCAATCTATTTTCTTTTTTTTTTTTGGCTGTAGTGGGGATTGAACTCAGAGCCTTGCCCTTGCCAGGCAGGCACTTATGCTACTAAGCTATATTTCCAGTGAGGGTGGAGTCTTTGGGAGGTGCTTAGATGTGGATGAAGAGAAGAAGTAGAGGCTCATGAAGGTGTCAGTGTCCTTATCAGAAGAAAGCCGAGAGGGCTTGCTCCTGATTCCGGGTCACATGAGGACATGGTGAGAAGGTGCCATCTACAAACCAAGAAGAAAACCCTCACTGGAAACCAGTCACAGAGCACCCTGTTCCCAAACCTCAGCTCCAGAATTACAAGAAGTAAGTATCTACGACTAAACCCAGCAATCAACAGTATTTTATTATCCCAGCCCAAGCACACTAAGATTCAGAGACCCAAGAGACTACTTTTTTCTTGGAGCCAGAGTCTCACTGTGCAGTTCAGCCTGGCTTTGAGCTCACTGTACAACCCAGGTTGGCCTCAAACTCACAGCAATCCTCCTGCCTCAGCCTCCTGAGTGCTGCGATCGCAGGCATGTGCTGCCGTGCCTGGAGTGGAAACTAGTTTCTGACCTCTTGGTTTCTAGCTGTATAAATCTAGACCAATCACCTTGACTGATGACATCATGTTTCCCTAATCTGTTAGAGAATAAGGAACATCTAAAGCTCACAGCTGCTGCAAGAATTAAAGATAAGGATGTATGTAAATTATACAGCATTGCTCAGCATATGGTCAGTGGCAACCACTCTTACCAGACCCCTAGGCTTAGTTCAAATGATGCTCTCAAGCAAAACCTAAAATATCATCATGATACAGATAATCCAAATCCTAGAATCCAACCCATTTACGAAAGCCACATCGCAGTAACAGGGGCCTGGGCTCCCCCGCAGTGTACTTGGCCCCAAGACAACACTTGGGGTCAGGGACCTGTTCTGCCTGGGGACACAACTCTGAGAACCCCAGGGAAGCACATCAATGGGGCTGGTTCATGTACAACCCACGTGTCCTGCCTCAAAGACCTCTGAGACTTTCTGAGGATCTTCTTCCACGTTTCCTTCTAAACAACTCTAAAGGCCTGTATTTATCTTTCTATTTCAGAATGCCCTCATACACAAAAGCCCACAATGTAAAGCAGAGCCAATAGAGTGGCCCATTGTATGAACAGACCGGTGAGAGCTGAGAGGTGAGAGGGACCAAATCCACCTGTAGTCGTAACTGCTCTTCTAATGGGTGACCCATGAGGCTGTCAGATTCTACATATGGAACCACATCTTTGGCATATGACCTATAAGTAGAGCAAAGAAAGACAGCATGATGAATATATTCTGAGCCCTGCCCTTTGCAGTTTCTCCTCCAACACCGTCCTGAAACATAATCCTCAGACTGACGTTCTCTGGTATTCAAGTGTAAAGTACAAAAGCACCTTCTTCAACAAGTAGAGTCCCATGAATTTCCAGAGACTAAAATTTCCAGTGGCCTTTTATCAGGAGTCCAAAAGCAGGAAAGAGCCACTTAGTAAAGTTCCTGTTTTAGAGCCCACACTGGTATCTGGAAGTAAATCTTTGTCCCCTGCACATATTGCTTCTCCCAGCATGGTGGCGGACAGCGCTGGGACCAGACTGCACGCATTTGCAGAGCAGTTGGCTAATGTTCTGGAATGTAGTTGGTGGCTGTTCAGTGAATGTTTCCCTTAGAGTAAACAAGCTAGTCCTAGAGGTAATCACTTACGGTCACGTAGTCCTATTAGCAACCCCAAACAAGCAAACTGCCTGACCAAAACACCAGAAAAGGCTGGGCTTTTTAAAAATAAATTCAGTTTAACATGTTTCGCAATTTGTGATTTCCTAACTGAAAAAAAGAAAACTGTACAACTATAAAAACTACCAGAGAAGGGCTGGGGATATAGCTCAGTGGAATAAGCGCTTGCCTAGCAAGCGCAGGGTCTTGAGTTCGATCCCCAGTACCGCAAAAAAAAAAAAAAAAAAAAAAACTACCAGAGAATTCAGAAGCAGGCATACCAACTAGACAATGAGGCACTTGAAAGTAATAAGAACTTAATAAATATATGAAATTTAAAAATTTCTATGTAGAGGAGCCTATTTCCAGTTTTGCAAAATCTCATTAAAATTGAGTCTAAAAGAAAACCAGGTAAGATGTTTGGCAGTGATCAGAAGAAGGCATTGTATTGTTTTCTTCCCAATATATCTGGCTACCTGTATTTTTTATTTTCATAATTACTATTCTTATCCATACATGTCTGTTGTACATGATTGCATTCATCTTGGAAAGCTGGTGCATGTACATGACACATCTTCATTCTTTTTTAAAAAATTAGTATGTTCCAAACTAACCATAGGGAACTCAGCCTAATCATAAAGAGCAGAAGTTGACAACACGCAGGAAAGGTAGAGATTCCACGGGTCCTCATAGTGTTCCTGGGAGGCTTCAATGCACAGGGACAGTCCCTTCTTCCTAAGGGCAGGTCTTGCTCCATCAGTTGAAGCCAAAGTGGCACAGCTGAAAGTCCCACAGCCTCATGCAACTGTGCTGTCCCTCCCTCCCCAGATATCTGTTATGAGCACACAGTGACGCCACCCCTACCCCAAGCTTCCTCCACTCCGCCTATCCCTTGTTCCCCTCTCCAGCTGACCTGCTAGGAAAGAAGGACCAGACTGTCCAACAGAGATGTTGAGAGTAACAGCTATCGCACTACCAGTAAAACTTACCTTGCTAAAAAGAGTAGGAAAAGCCTACACAAATTCCTCATTTCAATAAATTGGAAATTTTCAACCACCTGGTTACCTGCTCATGCAACATAACAATTTCTTCTGAATAGCTTGTGAAATCTGTACTCTTCCTTATTTAAGAATGAAAATAGACCTGGCTTTTAGTGTATATTATTTCATAACAAAATTGTTTCTGTAACATACCTCACTACTGACAAGCCAATGTTATAGTCAGCCTTGCTTTAAAAAGACTCACATAATTACCTGAAGGGAACATTATTTCCCTATGAGATAGTCATTTCTTGGACAACTCCTTTCATCTGTAAATGAGGAAATGAGTCAGCTTTACTAAGTGTTATCTCATCGTCAGTGTTTTGTTAATTCAGCAGGAATAGGAACAAATTTTGTTCCCCACAAAGCCTAGTATTACCAAGTGTACAGGTCACTGTTGAAATCTGCTCTTCAAACAACGGCAGGTTCTGTTGTCAAGGATCTTACCAGGCTGGAGTTGGAAAGGTGCCTGGCTGGTCACAGGACTGCATGACTCACCGCAGTGCTCCGTGTTAGCCAAACACAAAGCTCCATGATGTCATTTCTTTTCTATGTATCTTTAACATAGTTTAGATACAGAGGGTTTTTTTTTTTTTGAGTAATACACAGCTTTCAAACATGAAGAATGTGTCTGAAATACTTTGGAGAAAGAAAACACTGTAGAGTTGTGTTTGAATGCAAACACAATACAGGCCCCAACAATTCAGGGTTTGTGGTATTTGCTGATACGAAGTATTCCACCAGGTTTTTTACAGCACATAAACTAGTCACTGGGGCTGGTTAAAGTTTAACTCAAGTAAAATGCTTTGGGCTTAAGTAACTATTCAGGAATACCAAGTTTGGTACTTATTCAAAACAAAGAGCTCTCCTCTATAGTTACTTGACACCTACTGAAACAATGCGCACCAAGATCTGAAGGTGATTCAAACCCAAGTGAAAATAAGAAATGGTGTTTGTATACGGAGCCGTGATCATCAGTCATTTCCTATTTTCTTTCTGCTTTTACATTTACTTAAAAGGTACACATTAGTTTTATACTGAAAAAAAAAACACAAAGTGTGTGGGGTGGGGGGAGTTCCAAGTTTTCTCAGTTAACTCCCTGTGGCAAAAAATGCAAAAGCCAAAACAGACTAATTGACAGCTCCCTAAAGCCTATGTTCATACCTCTCATTAAGTCCGCAAGACTACATGATCAAAGATGAGATCACCACTTACCTCACCAACTGTTGGTCCCAGAACAATCGCAAGCGGGATTCCCAGTCATCAGATAGTGTAACACTAGTAGCAATCTTTCCTAAGGAATTGAATCACTCATTTTGGTAAAATGCAGCCAAACAAGAAGAAAGTACACTTTATTAAGCTGGTGACACTGTTTCCTGGGGATGGATTTATCTGAAAAAATTGGAGACGAGGGCAAGGCAGGGAGTATTTCATTTAGAAAAGATTTGGAATCATATGACAAAGTTATGTTTCTTTCAAATTGAGCACATCATTGTTTAACTTCCTTTTTCCAGTATTGCCTGTTTGCTTCTGGGAAATCTTAAGAAAACATAGGAGCTTTGTCAGACTCAAAAGAGGAAGTCCAGGATTTGTAATGAGACGGTGCCGCCAGCTCCCTTACCCCCAAAAAATACCGCTTGTTTCTGATGAAACTTCTATACTCCTTGTCCAACTTGTCCCTTGAAAACTAGAGAGCTCAAATAATGAATTTGTCACTAAATTTTTCTTTGATTAAAATATCACTTATGACCTATTAAACACCATCCCCCATGACCAGATGGAGTTCTGAAGGTTTTTAAACACCCTACCCATGTGAGTCTAAGTGAAGAAGCTAGCTATAGAATTCTTGAGATCGATCATCACCCCTGATGTTTTCTGTGAGATAATCTCAGCTTCATGACTTGATACCTGTTCCCAACCTATAGCTGTCTCCACTCTACCTTATGTTCATAGAGTAGTAAGAATCACTTTAACCTTGAGTAATTACATGCTTAAGCCAAAGATTATCACCAATAAAGGCCAAGGCCATTTTAAAAGATAGTTATTTTTTAAGTATATTTAGCCCAAACATTAATACCAATTATTTCCCAGTGTATATTCTTTTAGAGAGATGCCAATTATCACATTTTTGTTCAACAAATACATGATTTCCATCAGTCTGAAGAACTAGAAAAGTGGCTTATAACTTTTATATGTGTATATAAACTAATCTGAGACTAGGAAAAACTTAGTTTAAGAAAATGAATAAAAATGACAAATGTCGCTGGGTCTGGTGGTGCACATCTGTGATCCCGGCACGTGGGAGGCGGGGGCAGAAGAACTGCCATGAATTTGAGGCCAACCTAGAGTGAGACCCTATTTCAAAAAAAAAAAAAAAAAAACAAAGAAATGATAAATGTAGAGTAACTTCACATTTTTTCTTGAATGTTATTTTACATGTGCCTCTTATTCCCGGACTACTTTCCACAGGTTATTTTGTATAGCCCTCCAGAGCAAAGTTGTTCGTCTTCTCTAACTTGCAAGTAGGCTTGCACACCCCAGCCTCCTGCCTCTGACATGTCCCTCTTCTACCACATTCACGGTGTGCCCTGTGCTCATACCTCCATAGTCCACTGTGTGCACAAAATATCTTCCACATTAAACATGGTTTTGGTAAAACTTTATCAAACTGCAATACCGTGGCTGTTATCTCTCCCAAGTGCATCAACTATTTAGGCAGAAGGTACAATATCTCTTTGGCTCAAATGGAAAAGAAATCTTGTTAGAAATGGCAGAGGGAGGCTCCTCCTATGTTTAAAAATACTTATCTAGTTTCTTTGGAAGTGTGATTAAAAACCTGACCAGTTATTTTTTCAGAGTAGTAATTTTTCATATATATGCAATGTTTTACAAATCTGTAGCACTCACATCACATGTATTGTGCAATTGTCAGAGTTCTTCCAGTAAATGATATAAATTCATTGAAAACCAATATCCTCATGGACAATATGAACCTCTCAGCATTCATATCAAAGAGTCAGACCAAGTAGCCACTAAAAGGGACTACAGAGATATATTTTTCTCAAAGAGGAAGGGAGTCATGGAGATATAATTTTCTTAAAGAGAAGAGTAGAGAGGGAGAGAGGCTGAACACAGGAATTAAAATGTGTTATCTACACATACCAACAGCACAAGGAATGTAAACATCACATACTGAAAACATACAAAAAAAGGAAGGGATCAAGAGATGGGTGGAGAGATGGAAAAGGGATAAAAAAGAAACTAAGGTTTACTATGTACATATACCAACTTCCCCACAAGGTGTGTAAACACTGTGTACCTGTACTAATAAAAATACAGTATAACAAAAAATGGGATCAAGGTTATTACCAGCAGCATATTTCCAGCTTTACTGCCCTCCTGTAAACAACCCTAAGCAACATGCTTTCCCTATCCTACAGCCAACCTTAGTCCCTCCAGGACCCCTCTCACAGAAGTCTTACCTTTGATATATGCTAGTATTTTAGCTGTTCAATAAAATTATGTATGTGTCTGCACAGATATGTACATCTTCAGTATCTTTCTTAGTTGTCACTGTGCGTCACATCCCACAACATTTTGCATGCCGATTATATGACACAGAAAATTGTAGGCTTTTAAAAAACCTATCTTGAGTTAAAAATAAAAGCAACATAACCATCATTCTGTTTCAGAAAAACCATTCTGCCGTGCCACGGCACTGGTTCAATATTGTGTAGTTATTTCCTTGGTAAATTGGAGATGTGATTCTCTTCCACATATCTTAATATCAGGATCAAACAAAGCTTCTCAGAGGTGATCTCACTCCAAAGCCTCACACAGGGCTGGCTTCTGTCTGGGCCTCCCCCCATGCTGCCCCGTGGTGTGCACTTTGGAAAAGATGAAAGTTGCTTGTCTTTTGAAGCACATGGATCCGGTACAACCAAGGATTTTGAATGTTATATAAAGTAGAGCTTAGATTGAAATAATAACAAACTTTTGGAGCAACCAATGTCCTCAGGTAGCTGCTTCCTAACCATAAATGTGTGCAAATTCACATCTGGAGGACACCATCGGAATTTGTGAGTCACTTAGGAGTCATGCAAAGCTAAATCACAGCACGTATCCTTTTCTCTGTCTATCTTCTTATGAAACTGTTTCCTAGCAGGATATGAAATTGTAGATGTTAGTAAATGCATTACATGAGGTAGATCCATCAGAGCACCCATCGTACTTATGAAGGACATGACACAGCTCAAGAGTCGCCTTTCAGATCATTAGCTCATGCTTAATGTAACACCCTCACTATGCCCCAATTGTGCGTTTTTCTTAGAAAGGAAAACACATTTGACATTTTATTATTTCTAATGTTCTATATGGGATAGCATTGCATTGATCTGGAAGTTTAGTGTGAACTCATGTCTTAAAATACACTTTCCCATATTTTCGGTACAGTTCTAAATTGAAGTTTCTTTGTTGTACAAGGAATTGGTCCTTAAAAAAGAAGCAAATAGAGTTATAGTCAAATCCTGCAGGCCACTTAATCTAAGACACAAATCCATGACAAATGCTAAAGGTAAGGCAGGGGAACTGAGAAGTAGTGGGGGTACAGGCATCCTTCATGTCACTCACAGGAGCAAAACTGTATTGGATTTATAACATTTTGGGTTATCAGATATTATTGGTTTTTAAGAAACTATCTTTAAGCAACTTAAAACATACAATGCTTCCATACACTTAGTATCTAAGTACTCTGACACACTAACAGAAGAATCTGGTTTGATATAGAACAGTTCCTATGAGGACAAAGACAGATACTGTAGGTAGACACTATTCACATACATGGATTCATGTTCTCAGTCCATATATTCAAGTTACCTGAAATACTAATGTTTTCCTTATAAGAGATAACTCTGCCCCATAGGGACTGAAAAAAGAAAAATCTTCAGTGTTTCAAAGTGCAGCCGTACTTAATCCAAATCCAGAATTTTTTTGTATTTTAAAGAGAGTAGTTTAAAAAAAAGAACAATAGCAAAATACAAACAAAACAAAGCAAAGACATTAAAATGATGAGGGGCTTATATAATGTTAGAGGAGTAGCTAAAACAATCTGTCTTCTAACCTGTATTTATGAAAAAATAAACTGAGAAGTATAAATGCTGGCCATACAATTTTCTATACCCTAAACCCACACCACTTAGCCCAGGTACACAGCACCAAACAAATGTAACCTGTAAGGAAGAAGAAATTTTGATAAAGATGAAAATATTGCTTAAAATCTTCCAGACTACTCATGTTTACAAGGATAACCTGAAGCTCTATTGAAATATCCCCACAAGTAACTTGAGAGGGAGAAAATCATGCTAAGTGATCACACACAGTGTCTGAGGCCAGATCCCAAGTACACTTTTATTGCAGCACTTAGGAATTCCTACTGATTTCCAGTGAACACTAACACATGGTAACTCACAATGCTGTAAACCAGAAATCATGGTAATTGGTTATTTGGCATATCTCAACTAATCCCCTCAAATCCCAGCAATTCATCACAAATGGCCAAATCAACTGCAGAACAAATGGACGATTAAGAGAGTTGATTGCCCTGGTGGGTATTTCATAAGCCCAGACATGTCCTAAGAAGTAAAAGAGAAAGCAAGAAAAGAATCTAGAAATAACTGGATCTCAAGAGACTAATTGCACAATGAAACGTGTTAAAATTTCTGAGTAAAAGTTATTACACTATGGCAAACGTAATAAATTGGACTAATATGCTGCAAAAGTCCCCTTTTAACAAAACACTATCAAAGAAGCAAGGAGAAGATACACTATCTTTAGAAAAGCAGGGCTGGGGTATAGCTCAGTGGCACAGCACCTTGCTTGGCAAGCACAAGGTCCTGAGTTCAATTCCCAGTACTAAAGAAAGAAAAGCATCAAAAATATTTTCCTAGGAAGTCATAGCTTCAATCCAATGACCATTTGAGTCAAAAATATTCAGATAATTATATAGTAAAACCATTCCTAATGAAATAATATTTGCAAATAGGAATTAAAATGTGACTTCTGTAGCCTCTTCAACAAAATCACAACAGCTTTTGTGAAAAGCATATTTTTGGACTTTTTCTTAAAACTAAGTCAAAAATCTCTTTGCACGCACCCCTCCAGGTGCTTAGCAGTTTGAGATGTATTCTCGGCTGTGAAGGCTCCCAAAGCTCCCTGTTCTCCTTTGGGAGCAAAAGTGTGTATGTGTGGCTTATGTATGTATACATACTTTTTTTTAAAAAGTATGCATGCTTTGACTAAGAAGTAATTTTCATTTTAATTAACTTTTCTACACTTTTAAATAATGCTTTATTATGATCATTAATTTCATTTAAGTAAAATGGTATTTTATGTCATGATCACTACACATACACATAAAATACTGAATGATAGTGATAAGTTTCCTATTATAAACCACTTACCTCCAATACCTAATAAAATGCCTGTTACATGGTCAGTAATCAAAAAACAGTTTGTGGAGAGTATGTATGTAACACTTGCATATATTTGAATTGTTCTAGCAGTAAATTACTTGGATTAGAATCTCCCAACAGTAGAATCTAAGCATCCAGGTCTAGAATAATCTTGGGCCTGACTTTCCTATATGATCAGCCGTGCATTCGAGGTCCTCATCAAATGAGTCACCATGGGTCCTGTGTGGGTGCAGTGGATGGGAAGGATACCTCACTGGAGTTTTGTGTGAGGTCAGTTTTCTGATAAGTCCAAAAATAACATAATCAATCCCATATCTTCATTTGTTTTGGCCCCAAACTGACTATCAGAACATCGTTCTTGGGGATTAGTGCCACATGGCTGGGACGGTGACTGAGAATGTTGAATCTCCTCTTGGCCAAGTAAGGTTCTGCACAGAGCAGGTTCAGACTGTGTCAATAATGGTTAGGAGCAGAAGGTAATTTTAAATTGGGGATCCAGCCAACCTGAGATACACTGTGACTTTGAAAGTAAATTACACTAAGCCTCAAAACTAAAATCTTTGCCAAAAGATGGACTCCGACTTCACAGATTTCATGTAAGTTCAGGGTCTGCAAACTATGGCCCTCAGGAGAGACTTATCCTGCTGACCCAGCCTGGATTGATTTTTTAATATGACCTAAGAATGATTTTAAATGGTTGAAATAAAAGGAGGATAGTATTTCATGACATATAGAATAAAATTTAAATTTCTGTATATATGAATAAAGGGGTATCAAGATATAATGATCATTGTTTGACACGGTGTTCATGGCTTTCTGCTGTAATGACATGGCTAAAGGCTTACAAGAGGCTGTGTGGTCCTCAAAGCCAAAAATACTTGCTGTCTTGCATGTTACAGAATTTCTGTGACATTCACTTGTAGCACTGAAGAGATAGACACATAGATTATAGTTCAATTTCATATTTTTGCATATTTGTAGTAGCAAAAAATCATAAATCTTTTGAGGTTCTACTTCAGCCCCCATAGATTATGGCATACCCACACATTTTCTGAAAATGTCTGACTTTTTTTCTGTTTTACTCTGATTATTCTCACTTACTCTTCATAGGTCAGGACCATCACACAAATTGTATGACTGACCATAGACGCAATTCTGTTACATGTTTTATTTGAGTGTGTGTGCAGGCATGTATGCATGCCTGTGTGTGTATGTGTGTGTGTGTGTATGAGTGTGTGTTGGGGTTGGGGATTTGTATTGTACCACTAAACTAATTCTCCAGCCCATTCCTCTTTAAATTTTTACTTTGAGACAAGTTTTCACTAAATTGCCCAGGTTGTCCTTAAATTTATAATTCTCCTGCCTTGGTCTTCTGAGTAGCCTGCATTATAGGTATGTACACCATGCTTAGATGTTAGGCGACCTTTAAGAAACCTGATAGGGCTCATTGATTACATAAACCAGTGGTTCCATGATCAGAACACCAAGTGAATATGTTAAAACTGAATGGCCTCATGAGTACACACTGCTACTCACCACAGTTGGTTATGACAAGATAGATATTTAATGATAAAAGTATAGAGTTCATTGAAAAGGATATGGTTACTGATTATAAGATGCAATGAATTCTGTGATCCTGATTCCTAGACAATGTAACAGAGCAGAAAACCTTTACAGTACTACATTAGATCAGCCAAGAATGTGATCCCATGCCTTCCCTTAATATTTCATTCAATCATTCGGACCCCTCATTTCCCCTTCCTTCCTTCCTTCCTTCTGGCCAGTTAAACATAAGCCTTATCTTGTATATGCTCTACCACTGAGCTACATTCTAGTCTTTTTTTAATTTTTCATTTTAAGATAGGTCTACCTTAAAATTCAGACGTTGCCTTCACATTTATGAACCTCCTGCCTTGGCTGGAATTACAGGTATGGGCCACTGCACCCATCCTCTCATTTTTTCATTAGTAGAAGGGTTTTAATATGTCTCAACTTTCATTGGAAGGATCAGAAATAATGTATGTAAAAGAAAAAGAAAAGAATTATAGAAAAAAATTTTGCCCAGGTATGGGGGTGCATACCTGCAGTCCCAGTGCAGAGCTGAGGCAGGAGGATCACATTTCAAGACAAGTGTGGGCACTTAGTGACTTGGGGAGGCCCTATCCCAAAACAAAAATTAAAAAGCCTGCTGATACAGCTCAGTGTGAAGGCTCTGAACTCATCCCCACAACCCAAAATATCCAGATGCGTAAATAATTACAACATGGTATATTTTTTCAGAGAGAGTGATAAAATAAGTTAATTGAAAACATAAAAGAGTTTGAAAATAACCTGTGGGGAAAATCTTAGTGTTTAGGGCTGGGGATATAGCTCAGTGGAATAAGCACTTGCTTAGCAAGAGCAGGGTCCTGAGTTCAATCCCCAGTACCGCAAAAAAAAAAAAAAAAAGAAAATCTTAGTGTTTAAATTTTGGTACCTTTTATGGTTACTCAAAAAAATTTCCCAACTTTGCTAAACACACACACACACACACACACACATGCACACAATTTTTCTCTGAAACTACCATACAACTGTTAAGTCAACAGAAAAAATTAGTATGTCCTTCATTGCAATGAAAAGCTGAAAATTCCTTATTTTTTTAAAAAATGTTTGATAAGAAATCTACTTGAGTCTAAGAAAATTCTTTAAAGTTTAGAAATGAACACAATCTTTCCTGTTTTACCTGTTTGTGCCCCTATTTGCGAATTACAGCTGTTGATATTTAGCTCGTTTCTCTGGCTGATGTCCCTACACATTTAAACCCACCTTATAAATTAATGTTGAATTAGCTTTTCCTAAAAGCCTGTCTCATCAAAATATTCTTCCATTCACAGATTTACATAGGTTTTATTTTGGTTTTCTGTTTTGTTTTGTTTTTTAAATTCAGTTCTCTATCACTTTAGGGAATTTCTTATTGCAACTTAATTTATTTCCTTTTCCTTACCATTTTTAGTTCTCCCCCATTGAGCTCTTTTATCATCCATTGTTTCTATATATTATTTTCTCTTCCAGAACTAAGTATTCGTCTCTGCCATTTTCCTCTTGAAGGGGTCCATCCCACCCTGTTCTCCCTAAGCCCTTTCCCCACCCACACTCTGCACAACACAGCCCGATTGATTTTAGTGCTTTTAACACTTCCAGTCTTCTCTTCCATTTCCTGTGATACGGTTTCAACTAGGAATTATCTCAAGGGATGATCTCATCATCTGAAGCACGCGTGACCAAGTGTGGTAGCCCCCCCTGTAATCCCAGCCATCTGCTAAGACAGGGTAGCCAAACCGAGCTCAGGCTGGGCAATGTCGGGAGATCCCTTCTTAAAATAAAAATATTTAAATGAGGTGGAAGGTCTGAGACCTAGCTGAGTTCTGGGCTCACTCCCCAGGACCACACACATACATGTGCACACAAAGAATACGAAAAGAATAGAATGTTATTTGCTCTATCAAAAGTTTGGCAAAGAACCTCCGACACTTTATTTTACCGAGGTCTCTATCAAGGCACCACATTGAGTCTGCAGAATAATGAATTTTACATCTGATTCATCTTGGAGGGTCCAGCAAGGCATACTTAAATATTTGCTGGGTATGTTATTGAAGGATCTTGTTTTTATTTTTAGGAAATCAGAAGACAGTTGGTAATGGTTCTTTTGAAACGTTTCCACAAGAGAATAATGAGAAATACACTTTAGGGTTTGAGTGTCAGGCACTCAACTACCTATGTTTTTCTTTCTCTGTCTGAAGTGGATCCAGTAGTGGCCTGACTGCAATTACTTTTTCTTTCTACTTTTGCAAACCCTAAATGACCCTCTATTTAGACATAGACTCAGTTTCTGCATTTTCATAAGAAAACATCAATCTTGCCTTCCCTTTTGATTAATGTAACAGTAAAAAGAGTGGGCTCCTATTAGCAAAACATATTTGTGTATCATGATTAGCCAGATAACAGCACAATCATGATTTCTCTGTGGATTATCATTAAAAGCATGTGCGTTAGGAATTGTAGAAGAAAATGGATCACTGTATCCCTTCAGATATCCAGATTATATTCTAGATAAAGACTATCATGAAGTGATATTTTGATCCTCTATGCTTGATATTATTTCTTTGCCTACACTGATACAAAAGAAACAGCCTTATTGTTCACTGACCAGGAGATGGGAACATACAGGTATTTCACTCACAACAGAATATTACACCACAGCAAATACGAATGAACTGCAACAATATACAGCAACTTGGAGAATTATTTTATAAACTTGATGTCGAATAAAGCAATGAATGCAAAAATACAGACCAGTTCCATTCAAATGAAATTCAACAAAACCTTACAAAACTAGATAATCTATTGTGTGTAAATGTAGGTGAGTTAACAATATATAAAAAAAAAAGGAAACAATAAGCAAGCATAAAGCAGCAGGCCAGTAAGAATCATTGGTAATGTCCTAAGTTTTATGAACCATTCCATTAATATTCCTTTCATATATTATATCTCTAAATTTGTGCATGTAAAAAATGTGTATATTTATGTAGTACATTATAATAAACTGGAAAACTGAGCTCTGAGCTGCCTCTCAGGATCTGCTGCTGTGTCTCCCATAGGATCCCTTCAGGGGTGCCCCAGAGACCCTGTGGGGATCCTCCCATGTTTGCCATTTCAGAGGTCTTAGAACCAGAAGTTCATGGATCTACCGAACAGCTGGTTTCTCTGAAATTACTAGTTTTCAATTTTTATTTTTCTATAAGAAAGTAAAAGACCTGTACAATGAAAACTACAGTACTCTGAAAATTGAGATTGAAGAGTACACCAGAAAATGGAAAGATGTCCCCTGCTCCTGGATAGACAGCACCAATAGGATCAAGTGGCTAGGCTCTCAAAACATACACAGATTTAACTCAATCCCATTCGAAACACCAACAATATTCACAGAATTAAGCCATCCTAAAATTCATATGCAACCAAGAGAGACCCAGAATAACACAAAGAATAGCAAAACTAGCAAGAGCAAAGAAGTAATATCACAATCCTATATTGCAAATTATATTACTTCAAATTATATTATATTACAGATGAAAACGGTATGGTATTGGCACACACACACAAAAAAAGACGTGGATCAATGGGCCAGAATAGAGGATCCAGAGACAGTCCCAGGCACATTCAGGTGCTTGATCTTTGAAAAAGAGGCCGAAAACATACACCGGAGGCAAGATAGTCTCTTTCACATGGCTCTGGGAAAACTGGCTACCCACTTGGAAAAGACTAAGCCTAGACCTGTATCTCACCATGTACTAAACGACTGCTCTAAACTTTTGAACTCTTGTTACAAAACCTATTACTTCTTTGTTCCAGTGAAAAAGGGAAGCTCAGAACCAAATATACCGTCCGTCACATCAGCTGCATGGACCGTATTATGTGCATTTGCCATACCGACTTTCCTCCTCCTGCGTGGGAAGAGTGACCTTGTCTCTCTGAGCAGCTTTGACACTGGCCCTAGCAAACATTCAGTCTTCCGAAGACACCTCTGGCCCCTCGCCCTCGTCCATCCTTCTGCCTCCCCTTCCCATAGCAGTCATCACCCTTCATGTGGGGAGGGATTCTGCAGAAACTCTGGGGGTTTTTTAGGGAGGAGGCTACAGATTCCGCTGTGCTCTGGGTGGGACCTAGTCCGAGTTGTCCGGTCACACTGACCCTCAGTGTAGTCATCTGAAATCAGAGGAGTCGTAGTTTGTGCACGGCTATCATGAAGGTGAAGTGCTTAGTAGACTGGAGCGCATCTCAGAAAGTCTCTAAGTTTGTGGCTGCTTTGTTCCCGTCGCCACTTCACACGGCGACCACAGCTCTTTCTCATCCTCGTTAAGCAAATTCTGGCACTATTCCTTACTTGTCATGAAACTGCAATCCTTGCATTTTAATCTTTATTTTATTTTTGCCAAAACATATTCCTAAAATTGCAAACGAGTTAGGGCGTTCCTTTCCGCAAACTTATCCTTCACCATCTATCACAGAAGCAAGGCCTCTCTCTGCGGGTCTCCGTTCCCTTTCCTACCAAACACATTCTGCCTTTGCAGTTTCCTGGATCTCAGGTTCACAAGCCATCAGCGAAACACGCAGAGCCCACACCAGGGGAGCCTCGCAAATGGTAACCACTTCCGGTCTAGCCCTCCCTTCGCGGGGCTGCGGCTGTTTACACTTGCCTCTCTTGGATTAATGGCATTGTGTTTGCATTTCAAATGATCCAGCCGTTTGAAGCTTGCATATCCGTGCTCAATAAAGGAATACATTGAAAGGCACAACATAATTGTAAAAAAGTACATATTTGCAGCACTTTAATTCTCACAGTCTATTAGAGTAAATGCTGGCAAAATTGTATCAATGTAATTTAGACATTTTGAATACACTAGAAGCTCAGTGTATTCTTATTAGACTAATGTCACCATTACCCCATCTAATGACATTATCTGCCCTCTCATTTCTCTCAGCAACCTAATAATCAATGTGTAGGATTTGTGATGTATGCCATGGAGAAAAAATAATTTTTAAAGCAGACTAAAAATACAGAAGTGTTCAGATCCAAGTGGATAAAAGAATCATTCTGGAAAACTGTATTGGGTACCACATTCCTTTGACCCAGCTTAAACCAAGAGAACAGATGCCTTTGGTAGGTCCTAAAGTTATTTGTGTGGCTCTACTGCCTGTGAGCTAAAATTAATATAAAAATTCCCGGAAGATTACCTATATTCGAGAAATGTCAAGAAAACACAAGCACTACTAAAATAATAAAGGTGATAGAAACTACTTGCAGATATTAGATATTTCTAGTCATAAAGTCTATTGTCATAAAAACATAAAGCACATATGTTACACAGATATTATTCGAGCTATACGATTTAAATTTAGTTTTTAACGTTCTGAATCATTTGGACATGGTGAGTTTGCTATTATTGTTGTTGTTGTTATTATTTGAGGCATGAATAGCCAAAATAAGCATAGCAATGACTATATGCCAGGTATATAATTGTGTTATATATATGATTCTTTTTACCCTTGTAAGAAACCTAAAAGATGGGTATTATATCCTGGATAGGTAAACTGAGGCACAGAGCTATTACACAAAAGTGGTTGAAGCTGGAATTAGAAGCAAAGTGCTGAGATTGAGAGTCCCTCCCCCACCCAGATTACGAGCCCCGTTGAGAGAATAACTCTCAACAAATATTAGAAATAAAGTTGCCAGCTGAGTGTTTCATTTCATTTCATGCGTCTAGGAAAATTTGATTCAAAAGAAGGTAGAAAAATGTTCCACTCCATGTTAGATTCGTGCATGTGTGTGTGCCTGTGGTCTGCATTATTTTGTTGAGGGAGAAAAAATACTAAATTATTTTATTTAGCCATCAAAACATACAAATGAATAAGTTAGGGGAGCCCTTTAAAATGTTAAAATTGAACGAAACTTTCAGCAGATTCTGAGAAGGGCTTTAGCAATTTACAGCCAATCTGATTTTACTACACAGATAAATATGCTAGTGAAGATGCCTCTATGAGTGTGTGTGTATAGGAGCATTCAAATGAAAGTTTTATTTCCTTGTGCACATATATATTATGGGAGCAATATATTATGGAGGCTTTATTTGGTCCAGGTGAGAGTGAGGAGCCCCTTGAAAGAAGAATTTTTCCTACGGTAATTATAAATGATTATTCCGGACTATACAAGCCACAAAAGATGAGACAAGGTGAGGGCCTCCTGCGTTCAATTTAAAGTAGTTGGATAGAAGCCAGAAAATGTAGAAATGCTTTCCCAGGAAGCTAAGATGGGAGATGCTGCTACTCATGCAATTTTAAAGTACAAAGAAAAATATGTGACTACTAATGTTATTCAACCTATAAATAATAATGTCTTACAATAAAAGACAGATATACAAACAAGTAGATATAAACACAATTGTCTTTAAAAATAAACATGACCTTCCTAGAAGGTATTTATATATAGTAGAAATAAAAGAAAAATGATGTTGCATTATAATCTTATAAATCGATAAGCAAAAATTAATTCTGGCTATTAGTTACATAAATTAATGCAATAGTAGCTGACATGTTGGAATTCACATTGCGAAAGGTTGTAGCTCACATAACTTTCAAGGATCTAGTGAGATCAATGCCTTAGGAGAGTCTCCATTGGTACATCCTAAATGCCACCTTGTTCAATCATAAACAATCAAAAAATACCCTGAAAATTCAGAATGCAATTAAAAAAAAAAAAAAACCTTCCCATTATTTTATGTAATGCTGGAGTGTCTTGGCTACTTCTCTCATTTCTGAAACAAAATACCCAATGCCCAAAATGAAGAAAGGAAAGGTTTTTTTAGCTTACAGTTTGTGAAGGTTTCAGTCCATACTTAGCTGTTTCAGAGGCAGTGGCACATGGCAGAGGGGAAACATTCGTTCATGGCAGAACACAGCAAAAACAAAAGCAAAAGGGAGGAATGGCCTGCAAGCAGCCTCTTTCCTTCCCTTACACTGTAAACAGGCTACTCCCATCCAGGGAGCATAGCACTCCCATAATCTCCATGCCCTCCTCTTCCCCAGGCTTGGGATGTATACAAAGTAAGCACCCTGGCTTCCTGCTGAGTCACTCAGCCAAACATCTAGACTCCCCAAGTTGACAAAATGTATCAACCATAACAATCCACTTCTTGCCAACTTGGCAACCAGACACATTTCTTTAAACCAGTTTCCAACTAAAAAGACATTATATTACATTAGAACCATAACATTTCACCCCCTAAAGACTCATGCACATCCCTTTATGCAAAAGGCATTTAGTCCATCTGCAAGGGTTGCCAAAGTCCTAACAGCTTCAGTATTGCTAAAATGTCCCAGCCCCAAGTTTCCTCCAAAACGTGAGGCAAACTCTTTTTAAAACCTCCCATACAAATGAAAAGAAACACTTCCAACATTCAATGGCACAAAATAAACATTCAAAGGCACAAAAGGTACCAAGAGGGGAATATAGAGTAATGGGACCAAAGTAAGTCCAAAATCCAGCAGGGCTAACATTATGTCCTGTAATTCCACAGCCAGCATCTGAAGCAAATTATGGTACACTGTGAGCTCCAAAGGGTTGGTGGTTACAGGCTTCTCTCCTAGGCTTGCTTTGCTCCCTCCTTGCAGCTTTCCTCAGATGATCCACAGTCCTGGCTTTTCTAAACTTCTACTAAGGTCTCCAGGGCACCTTTTGCTTCACACTCACAGCTTCACACACTGCCCTCTCAGGGGCACACTGCCTGGCCTCTCAGGCCTTCTGAAATCTGGGTGGAAGCCTCTTTAACCTCAGAACTCTTGCATTTTCCTTGCACCTAAAGCCAGGGCCACGTGGATGATGCCAAGGTCTGCTGCCACCTGGAGCAGTAGCCAAACTTTCCTCTCTCTTGGCCATAGGGGTCGAGCGCCCGGATTGCTGGGCACACTGAATCCAATTCTCAGGAGCAAATTCTCTATGCCGCCCCCATTCTAGAACCTGGTGTGGCTGCCACCACTGCCGCCACCATTCTGGACCATGGAGCTCTGTGGCTTCCTTCTCAAGGCAAAGTCTCTCACTATTACAGTTTTGAGGCTACAAAGGGTGGAGACACTGCTTCTTGTGATACCCTTGTGCCATCTTTTCTATTCTCTTGTTCCTTCTCAGCAATAGAGATCTCCTCAGCCTTATCTTTGCAGTCCACAGCTTTACTGGAGTTTCTTTTCTGTACAAACTCACATTTTAAATCAGCCTGCTGGGCTCGTTGCTCTTGATTCTCAATAAAAATCTGGCTAAAAGCCCCAACAATAGCCATGCCACTTCCCCAATGTTCAACTGTCTTGAAATTTCTTTTGGCAGACTAATCAGTTCGCTGCCACCCTTAATCTCAGTCTTAGGCAAAGTCTCTGGACACAAGTAAAATGCAGGCAAACTTTCTGCCAAGCCATAACATACGTCATCTAGAGTCCCAACAACCAGTACAGTCCTTCCCAACAGAAACCTCCCCAACCTGGTCTTTACTGGCAGGATTTCTATCTGTCTTCTGTTCTTCTGACCTCTGACCAGAGTCTCCCAGACCTAACAGCCAAAGGTTAAGTTCTAGTGAATCTCTTTCAGGCCACATCTCAATCTTTCCAAACTCTTCCCAAAAGCCATTTCCAAAGGCTCTTGAACCACATGGTCAGGTATAGTAACAGCAACAACCCCACTCCACTGGTACCAAATTCTGTCTTGGCTACTTTTCTCTCTTTGCTAAGACAAAATACTCAATGCCCAAAATGAAGGAAGGAAAGGTTTATTTAGCTTAGAGTTTGTGGCGATTTCAGTCCACACTTGGCTGGTTCTGAGGCAGAGTGGCGCATGGCAGAGGGCAATAGTTCATGGTGGCAGAGCACAACAAAACAATTAGCAAAAGGGAGGAATGGCCAGCAAGCACCCTCTTTATACCTCCCTTACATTGTAAACAGGCTACTCCCACCCAGGGAGCACTTAGTGCTCACACAATCTCCCTCCCCTCCTCTGGCTTCCTGCTGAGTCACTCAGGCAAACCTCCCCAAATTGACACAATGTATCAACCATAACAAGGAGTAAGAAATAATTGATTTAAATTTGTTTTTCTACAGAATTTAAAGTCACAATTGAAGCAACATAATTTTCTAATTGCTTCTAGAGGAAAATTTTGGCAAAGGCATTAGTGTTATTCAATAGTCAGTATTTAGATATCAACATTTATTACAGAGTTAAGAAATGTATTGAGATTTAATGTATAATTACAAGTATTTAACTATTAATTTTAAATTAACTTTCTAAAATTTATAACATGTTAGAATAGCTAAAATGATTCAATATACATGTATACAATTTCATACAGTAAAATATTCTAATTTGCATAAAATGTGTACAAAGATAAAATGTCTAAGAATTATTATGCCTATATTATGGGTGCTTTTGCTAAATATCACAGATGCTTAAGATGAGATTAGCCCAGAGTTTTAGTCATTAAAATTGAAAAAATAATGTGCTGAACACTAAATGTCACAAATATTTCCATAAATTTTGTGCATATTGATCAAAATTGTGGACTAGGTATACCAGTTGGTTTTTGGTTTTACATAACCTCAGTGAAGTCCTGCTAAATGTTTTGTCGTTATTTTCTTCAAAGATCATCCACTGTGAATCTTTTTAATTTTGAAATTTTTATTTAATCTTTTTTAATTTTAAATTTAATCTGATACATGGAAAGTTTTCCAAGGGTCAGAAAGAATTCTGTGATACAAAAAGTCCAACAAAACAAAACTAAGTAAGCCCAACAACTTTCCAGCAAGAGATCATAATGCAGTCTAGCAGAATCGGTAACTCTAATATAAAATAGATTAGGTGATAATTTGATAAGATGAATTTCAAGCTTTTACTGTTGTATAGCTTTAATTCTATGCATTTTTTGAACACCATCAAAGGAGGGTGAGACCTGGTTTTATGGTCTATACCCTTGTCTCACATCTGTTCTAATGGTGTATACCTTTAATTCTATGCATTTTTTGAACACTGTCAAAGGAGGGTGAGACCTGGTTTTATGGTCTATATCCTTGTCTCACATCTGTTCTAATGTATCCATTAGGTGGCTCTGAATGAAGCAGAGGTTTTCTTATGCAGATGTGATGGCATACAAGCTTAATCCTACCATGTAGAGTTAGAGGGTTTGGAAGTGAAAGAAGAATGGTACCCATATTTCAGCACCAGGAACATCTGCCTCTGACCTAAACCAAGAAATAAAAATAGTCACACTTTCTTCTCAAGAATCTCATCTATGTATTTCTATGTATTTCTCATCTATGTATTTCAGACAGAAAGCGTAAGGTGTAGCAGAGGAAGAGGGGTTTACTTACATAAATTAAAAAACGAATGGATTTAGTCCTTCTACACTCAGTTTCCAGAGCTCTATGGCCACATGCCAACCTGAACTGCTCCTGGTTCATTTCAAGAGCCATGCTGGAAACCATCTTCCGGTATCAAACTGCTCACACCCCATCCATCTCCAGGCTCTCCTCCCTGCCGCCTTCAAGCATGTCCTTGAATTAGACACTTCATTTTCTACACACTGAGGATGATGTAATTCTCACCTCATTAAACTGATGATTTATGGATACATCAATATCAGATACAATTATTAATTCTACTTCTAGAGTTGTGCATTTTATATGGGTTTTCTCCTTTTGTCCTCACAATAAAAGTCCATGCGCAAGCTAGGACCTTCATCTTCATTTTAATTTGCCAGCTGAAAGTCTACATGGGTGAAATAATGTGCCTTACATTTCAGGACTACTAAGTAAGAGAATGCAGTCTCCACCTAACCACCCTGAGTCTAGACCTTGAGACAACACTCTTCCACTCCTTGGAGTACTCCAGCTGAAGCCTTGTCAGAGCATTTGCAACAGAAGAGTGGCCTCAAAAGCCTAATCCCATCCTCCCAGGATTAGGAATCCTCGCAGTTATTTAGGACAGCATGAGGCTTCTACCATCGGCACTAGGGCTAAGCTGGGGTAGCCCAGGGAACACCTTGGAGATATTTGGAATATTTAAGAGCACCCACTCCCTCTGCACCTGAGCACACTATTTCTGACAGACTGTGCTCAACACCTTGACAAGATAAATCTTCCCTGATATGGACATGAGCAGGCTCAGGGTTATTTCCATCTGCAATCTTCATGATCACCTTGTTTCCAGATGCTCCTTCCTGCAGCTTGAAAATTTTTCTGCTCTGCTCTGGTTGTCTGCAAAACATTATAGACAACTCTGTAGAGATTCTGCTTCGCCTAATGGAATTCCCAGGAAAATGCCTTTCACCTTCCTTCAAAAAAATCTTTTTCAATTGACTTAAAAGAACATTATACATTGAAAATCAGTTTTACATACTATACTCCTGATTCTGTATTTATCAGTGTTCAGAGAACAAAACTCCTGACGAAGTGCTTTTTATTTTATTGATAGCCTGGTGCATTTTGCTATGCATCATTCTCAGCCATGTGATGACTGACAGTATAATTTCTCACCCTTTCATGAATTATTAATATTTAGTAAAGTTAAAGCAGTGAACAAAAAGATAAGATAGGTGGACTGTAGTCTTCATCCTAAGGATATTCTCTAAGTATAAGATACTTTCAAATTTGAGTCTCCAGCTCTTCATTCATAAAATGAGAGTTCTGGAACATTAACTTCCTCAGAGTGTTTGTATAGCAAATTATTAGTGTATATAAAACTTATGAAAATGTAAACACTATCATGAAGCTGTTATATATGAAAGCCTTTCCTCACTGAATTTTAGAGGAAACTGGCCATATGACCATTTTATTGTGATTAAAAATGCATTCCTGTATCTATGCTACCTTATTTATGCCTTTATGAAGCAGATGCTAGCAAGTGTGTGCTGCATGAAACTGAGCTGTTTCATGTCTCTACAGCCTTCTGTGACTTTTCAAAGGCACCCAAGAAACCTAAGGCTTCTCAACTCTACTTTCCTCTAAAACATACGCTTAATGAGGGTTACATTGCGTATTAGAGACATAAGAGACCATTTTAATACACACAGTTCTTCATGCCATTACAAGAAGCCCCAGCAGCATCATTAGACTACAAATAAGAGAAGAGCCAACCACACAGGATCCCAGAAGAGGAAAGAGCAGACCTCCCTCGTGATGGTGCTGTCATGACCCGGGTACCTATCGTGCCAGGAATGCACAACAATGGTTGTTCTGCAGCTAGTGTGGTTTTCCACACGGCACAACCCCCGGCCATATTTTGTTAATGGGATGCTTAACACCGTTCTGGAAATGCTGACGCAGATAGTGCTATGACAGAAAATAGGATCTTCCCTCTGCAGTCCAAGCCTGATGTCAGAGCCACAGCCTTCATTTCCACGTCACAGTCAAATCATGTTGGGGGGAAGGTAACAGAAGCTAATGGGCTCTGCTTCCTAAGAGAAAGCTGATTTCAGACAGAGTGGTCACTTTGGCAGTCAAGAGTGGATCTTTCCAAATCTCAGGGGAGATGAGGCTCCGCGTTTCCGAAAGTTACTTTGCACACTTCAGCTCCCAGCGCAAATACCCAGTTGTGGCATAAAAGTCAGCCAGAGTCTCAGGCACAGAACACTATAAATAGTCTTCAAATTCTCATTTAGTATGCAAATAAAATCTCCACGGATACTGCTTTAAATATGAGTAGCTTAGAAATACTGGTCTCATTTTGGAGAAAAGCCTTTCTTTTGTGGGAAAGGGGTTATTTCTGCTGTGGAAATTCAAACACTACTCCATCGATTCTACTTTTTCAAGTGAAAAATCTTTATTGTAAGGATTCCCACGGTGACACAAGATGACACACCTTCCTCCTGAGCTGGTATCCCAGCTACTCAGGTGGCTGAGGCAGGAGGATCACAAAGCTTGAGCTCAGCCTGGGAATCTTAGTGAGACCTGTCTCAAAATAACTTGCTTATTAGTAGTTTTTCAAGAGCATTTAGACATGCTCTTTGAACAGTAGGTTTGAGTGCTTTAATACAGTTGTTGAAAAATGATTTGCCTCTTTTATCACTAAGTCTCAGTATGTTTTGGGCAGCTCTTTTCCCTCGTGGCATGTATTTTATTAAATGATTACCACGTTCTAACAGTTGTGCTACAGTTATCCCTGTGTTGCTTCTAAATCTTAATTTTATCCATCATTCGATTAAAAGAAATAGAATTAGGAAAGTTATGTAACATGCCTAAGGTCAACAGAGTGTGGGAGCCTCAGATACAGGATGCAAACCGGGTCTGCTTTGGTGCTTTTGTGTTGTTATAACAAAATACTTGAAGCTGGATAATTTATAAAGTAAAGAGGCTCATTCAGTTCACAGTTTTGGAGGTCCAGGAGCATGGCTTCTGTTGAGGGCTTCAGAGTGGAAGTTATCAGAAGTTAAGAAGGGAGAGGAAGAGGAAGAGAACACAGTGAGGGAAGAAACAATAAAGCAGGAGGAACCAAGTTAGCGCTTTCAGAAGGGCCAGCTCTCAGGGGACAAACCTGGTCCTGTGAGACCTGCATTAATTCTTTCCTAGACTGGCACCCCCATGGTTACTTCTTAAAGTCACCATTGCTTCACTACTGCTATATTGAAGACTAAGTTTCAAGCATGTTACGCCTTCAGGGAAGCATCTAGCCACAGCCAACCCACAGCAAGGGTAAATTGAAAAGGCTCTTAGTTATATTGAAGAGTGGTATTTTTTTTTAAATGTAGGAATCCATGGTTAACTAAACCTGAGTAAGACTAATATAACGCCTAGTGGACTTTAACACTAGGGCTTCTTTAATGCCCCCAAATGTGCTGAAATCATGAATTTCCAGGGTAGAGATAGCACAGAGCATTTCCCAAAACTAAGTTTCTTCCCTCTGTAGAGGTTTCACTTTTCAAGCATGGCCTCAGGATATTTCTTCTGGAAATTCAATGCCTTTGACAGCCAGACCCTATGGAAGGCTAATACGAAGCTCAGTAGGTCACCCCCACCCTACTGACTACCTGTAATTGGGTTCATTGACAATCAAGAACTGATACATTCATCTACTTTTCTTTGAAATGTTAACCTCAGGGTCTCCTTTGTGTAAGGGTCTAGTTTAACCTTCAAGATCTTGAGATAAGTACCAAGGTCCTCCACCTATTCCTCACTCTCAAATCTGCAAGTACTAGGTTAGGGTCAAACACCTCATCTGGGAGTAGGGAGACAGACAATGCCCCTGTCACCAACTGCTGTCTGGGAGGAGAATCTGTGTTATAACCACAGGGAAATACTCTCTTTGGAATTTAAAGTATTCAAAGTGTTGATAAAAAAATTGCATCTTCAGGCAGGCTCTCAGCCCACAGGGACACAGACATGGAGACCTGAGGCACTGGCCAGGAAGTGCTGAGAGCAAGAAAAGAGCAGAACAGACCTTCCAGAAACTTCTACAAGTGCATCACCCAAACACCCTGCTCAGACACTGAAACACAGTAATATGGGAATTTCTCTATCTTGTTTTGCTTTGTTTTTGAGGAGAAGCTACTGCTGTGTTTGTGTGGGTCTTTTTTATTGAGCTCCTCAGTCAAATGTAGTAGAAGTACACTACTTTCTAAATATGGGATCAAGAGGCTAGGAATGCCTGATGATATGTGTCTGCTTCATGGCTGATTCCCTCCGGTGTTGTTTGAGATACATACACCTTCTTTAGGCCTCTCCTGGAATGAAATGCCATCACGTTTTAGAAACATGTATAATTTGATTCTTCGGGTTCTTTGTTAAATGTAAACTAAAGTTTGACAGCATGTCTTGCAATAATAATCTTTTTCAATAATGACCTCATTTTATTTCTTGACAAATGTGCAGAGTTTGTTTGTTTGTTTGTTTGTTTGGGGTTTAAAAGACAAATACTGACATATTTCAGTGTTTTTTTTCATTTCAGTTTCACTTCTTATTGTAATTGCAAGGGAAAGGAAAGCTAGTGCCTAAAAAGTACATGTGATTAAACTGAAGAACAAAAGACTCCATACTAATTAAAAGACAAAAAAGGAGGTGGGCGTGTGGGAAAATTTTACTTACTCAACTTAATGGATGCCTGTTATTTGAACCATTAGCTGCGCCATGAATAGCATCCTTTACATGTTGCCTATTAGTTGTTCTGTAAGTTATTTTAAAATAGGCTTCTGTGAATGTTAATGAATTCTCACTAGTCAAAGTGGTATATGGCAAGAGAAGATTTATACCTACATTTCCTGAATTAGTACTACTTCACTCATCTAGTACAATATACTGCAGAATTTGTGGAGAGTCAAAACCTTACGTGCACCAAGACTTGTTTACTGTGAAAATGCTGGTGCCGGCCTCGTGTATGGACGGTCTAGGTTCCTTTTTCTACTTCCTCCCCCACCACACACACACACACACACACACAACTTTCACTTCTAACACATACACAAATACGTCCGTACACCCACAGTCATCCATATGTAAACACCTGTGTGTAGCTATACAAAAACACACATACAGATGTGCTCTCATAGTCACAAATTAAACACAAATACACACGTACACAGGTACTCGTGCATTTACACAGACACACATGCACATACACATCCATATACCTTGTCACGCATACATACCTATAGACAAAAATGCACACAAATCCACATGTATATCAACACGCAGCAAATGCACACACAAATATACACATACACATATACACAATTATACAAGCATGCACCCAGATGCACAGATGAACCATTATACATAGACACTTCTACACACACACAGACCTCTGCACACATACAGATAAGCACACATATACATCCATATACAGACATATCAACAGAGACTCATGCTCATACAGATATACACAGGCACACACATATAAATACACAATATACATGTGAACACAGATACATACATTCACATGTACATGAATACATATTCAGAGACACAGATAAACAGGTGTATAAGCATATAAAACATGAATATATACACACACCCACAGTATACATGCCCATACAAATAGAAGGGCATACATACAAAGTTAGAGAAAGAAACACACACATACACATGATGGCATATAGTTCCTATCCATACACACACACAGATTTACTTTAAAAGCCAGGCATGAGGAGACAGAAAATGACTTTTTTTCTACTTCCCACCCTAACACTCCAACCAGTGCTGCTGGAGGTCACGCCTCAGCAGGGATCAGCACCAGATGCTAAACCCAGTGTCTCTGAAAGAAGGTCCCAATTGCTGTAGCTTTCTAACAGCAGTGAGATAAGCCTGCTCAGGACTGAAGAGCAAAGGATTCAAGAATCAGATAAAAGGGTATTAGTTGACCTACCTGATCCCTAATTCTCCTCTCTCTCAGACTCCATGTTTCTGATTCACAGAAACCCGCCTTGAGTTTTATGGGCAGCTTTGTGGGGAGTAAATAAAAGCAAGTTGTGTTAGGAAGCAAGCCTGTGACCTGGGACCCTGAGCATGCCTCATGAGGACCATAACCCACACCTGGGCTCTGATTTCCACTGATTTCTCTGATTTCCACAGGCGCAGTGATTGCCTATGTCCAGGGGCCACTCTGAGCCTGAGTTTGTTTCCTCATCCACAAAGCTGGATTGATAGTAGCACCACGCACCCACACTGCTAAAGCGGTTCAGCCCACCTCCCCGACACCCCCGGGAATTTCCACCAAGGCCACGTCCTACTCTCAATGTTCATTTCTTCTCTACTTCCAGCTGTGTCTCTTCTGAGGCATAATTTTTCTCATCTGCACCATTCAGACGATAGACTGAGTTCCATGTGTGTGTGTGTTCCCATGCTTGCATGTGAATGTGTGCACATGTGCTTGTGTGTCAATGTCTGTTTGCAGAAGGAGTGCTCCCCATGCTCTGCCCCTCACACCACAGGCAAGAGGACTATTTCTTTTGGGAAACTGGCCAAAGCCTTTTGAACCGTAGTGCCCAATGGAGTTCTAGATACTATTTAGGTGAGGATGAATACATTTTGGTTTTTTTTAACAATAATGCCCTTTCAGAAACTTCTAACCACTTTATAACTGCATAACTCAATCTGGTGATGAAAAGTTATTAAAAGTCTACCTTTTCCAGAATTAAAAAAAAGAACTACCCAGACACATTGCATTGTCTACAGGAAGTATAGTTTTTCCTCTAGCAGAAAGCATTACTCTTTCAGCAGCCAACAGAAACTACAGACACTTATACAATATTTTCATTGTCCTATTATGACATACAATTGCTGACAAGCTTCCTATTCTTTCACTATTATTCCTATTACTCTCATTAAATTAGCAGAAACTGATTTTAACTGTGCTTTTTTTAAATTAAGTTTATTGGTACAATTTAGATATACATAAATGATCATACTCATTATAGGGAATTTGTACCTGTATATTATATATCTCAGTTCCTCTTTTTTCCCATTGCTTTCTCTTGTCTTCAACCCCTCTTCCCCTCATTATTTACAAACTTTGTCTCCATTTTATCTTTTTTCTCATTTTTTTCTTTTCCCTTTCACCCCCTCTTCCCAATTCACCTTTCCATTTGAAAAATTACCTCCTATTTCACAATATCTATTATACATTTTGATTCTTATTAGTGCTGCTATAAAATGGGTGTGTGTATATCACTGTGGTGTGATGTTTTTAACTGTGCCAGGAAGAAACCAAGAAAGGGAATAGCTAGGTCAAATGGAATCTGTAATCCTAGTTTTTTGAGGACTCGCCACCCTGATTTACACTTTCTGATTTACACTTCTGATTCTCACACAGATTCTCACACTTTCTGGTTCTCACACAGACAGATATGATATTTACACATATGAGTTTCATTTATTTCATTTAAGAGTATGGTCACAAGGTCCATCCATTTAGCTATAAATAGCTCAAGTTTATCCAGCAAAAAAAAAAAAATCACCAACAGAGTGAAAGACAACCCACAGAGTGGGAAAAAAATCTTAGCCAGTTTTCTTCAGACAAAGGACTAATATCTAGAACATGTAAAAAATTGAAAAAAATCAGACCTCCCTCCAAATTTAAAGACCCAATCCAAAAATGGGCATCTGAAATGAATACACTTCTGAGTAGCAGAAGTGCAAATGGCAAATAAAATATATGAAAAATGTTCAACATCACTCGTTGAGATACAAATTAAAACAATGCTGAGATTGCATGTCACTCCAGAAAGAAATTCTCACTATCATCAAGAAATCAACCACTAACAAATGCTGGAGGGGCTGTGGAGAAAAAGGAACTCTTCTCTATTTTTGTTGGGAGTGTAGACTGGTACAACCACTGTGGAAATCAGTGTGGTGAGTCCTCAAAAAACTAGGATTAGAGATTCCATTTGACCTAGCTCTTCCCTTTCTTGGTTTCTTCCTGGCACAAAACATCATACTACAGTGATATACACACACCCATTTTATAGTGGCACAGGTGGTAATAGCTAAATCTTCGAAACACCCCAAATGCCCATCAACCGAATGAATTCATAAAAAAACTCTGTTGTTTTTTAATACAATGGAGTACTACTCAAATACTCCATTGGAAAGAATCAGTATGGTCTGGGAAACACTACAATTTCACAAGTGCTCTTTTAAAGACCACTGGCTTTGAATAAGAATTTCCAAATCTGAGACAACTGAGAAGTAGTGAAAGAACTTCCTCCTGTCACCAGATTGCTAGAATACCATTTTAAATACTGTCCCCTTCCAGGTGGACATCCACACTCTAAATGTAAGGCTGGAAGAAGATGAAGTTAACCATGAAGCCCACTGGGACACCATAGAAGAATGGAAGACACCTAAGGGCCACTTTAGTTGCCCCCTGAGCCAAAGTCTTGAGCCAGCCATGCTGATTAACGCAATCTATAACCACCAGGTATGGGGTAGTGGAAGGCAGAGGCGATGAGAAAGGTAGGTGTGAGCCTTAAAGACAAGCCAGGACATCACCAGGCAATTGGGAACGAGAGTTTATTTAGTTAGTATGTGAGTGAGGCTACTAGTTAGGGAATGGGCCTGAACAGTGGGGCACTCAGCCATATTCATGGAAATTAAGATAAGCAATAAACTTTGTTTAAGCTAGGACTTTGACTAGGAAAAAACATTCCACCATTAACATGAAATGCGGGCCCTCCCTCTTTAGGAGAGGTGCCACCACCCACTGAGCTCCTAAGTTTTGAAAGATTTAAAATAAACTTCCTCTATAACATAAAATGCAGCCCACCTCCTCCTCAAGATATTTTTTAATTATAATACAAAATAACTAGTTCTTCTTACAATCCCAGTATACTATAAACACTACGTTTTTAAAAACTGGGCTTAAAGACATGAATTCCATTTGGTCATTTTTTACCTTCACAGAGGCACCTGTAATAAGTGACCACTGAACAGTTCAACAATTCCTGCTCCCAGCTTACATATAAATACTCCTAAATTGAGGGACTATGCGACAACCCAGTCAAGACCACTCCTAAAATTCAAGCCCTGTTCTCCTCCTTATTTGCAGTAAAACTTCCCTGTGCTCCTTTGGTTCAGGTCTCCATTCTTCAGCAGTTTATAAAACTATAAGCCCGGCACACCATAATGCTAGGATGTTGTGTCCCTGTGGTTTAGCTCCAGTTTGGAGCAAGCCAGAAATGATATCTCTTGTGTGGATGACATATTTTTAAATGTCAAGTTAATCCAGAACATGCATAGTTCTGTGTTTCAGTAGCATACTACAGCTGGCATGTTAATAGGATACACATATGGACTTCAATTTGATGTTGAAGCACCAGGCTGAAGATCGGTGAGGCATTCCCTGAAACTCGTATTAACTCACAAGACTATTTACCCAAACCTATGAAGTTCAGATAGGGTTGACTTGGTGCAACTTTCTAATATTACATTATTTTATTTTATGTTTTTCAGTGTTGTTAACTCTTCCACTTTTCTTAATTTAAGGAGTCTCTTCATTTTGCTCTAGAAAGCTGTTTCAGTTTGAACATTTCCTATGGTATTCACTCTCCATTCTTCAAACACTTTTATTTAAGGTAAATTGAATTTTTCTAATGCAGCCTGAGGTTAAATGTCCACTGAAGTCAAATTGTTTGGTTTAAATTCCAAGGTTTTTCATAATCCTGCACCACAAGCTCTGCAACCTTATCTCTCCCCCAAGCAATAGATATGCATCCTCCTCCAAAGGCTTCCTCATTACCTCATGGCCTGGGCATTCTGGTCCCAGGCTTAGTCAAACCATTCCAGACAGGGGAGGAGGGGTGCCTCTGAGCTAGCAGGGAGCAGAGCTTGCCCATCAATCTTAATAAAAGAATACTCAGAGTCAGATTTCCCTTCTCAAGTTATTTTCTGTTGGTTGGAAATTCAATACCAAAATGGAATAGAAGTTAGACATAAACACTTAAAAATAATACAGCATGCTCAAATTACATGATAGCTTACCAATATCTGTACGGCATGCATAGAACATTCCCCTACTCTTTTTAAATAAAGCTTTTGGCCTTAAGGAAGCCTCAGTCTCCATCTCCACCAGAGAAATCTCTACTAGATTTCTATCTTGCAGATAAAATATTCAACTGGGAGCCAGGCCTGGTGATGCATGCCAGTAATTCCAGCTCTGTGAAAGACCGAGGCAGAAAGATGGCAAATTCAAGCCCAGCCTGCAAAATTTACTGATTAGTGAGACCCTCTCTCAAAATAAAAACAAGGGAAGTTGGAGGGCTTAGAATATTGCTCAGTGCAAGGTCCTGGGTTCAATCCCCAGTATGCAAAAAATAAAATAATCATATAAAATACCCAACTTTTACCAAAATGAAATTCATAAACTAAGGCAATCAACTTTTAGCCACAATGTTTTCCACAAGGTTGGAGACATCTAGGGAAAACATCTTTGGGGTTAGCCGATAAAGCTCATCAACTTGTATTTCAGACTCTTTCTTGAAATATTTTATGCCAAGGTGAGAATCATAGTAAAATTAATTTAATAAATTTAAAACCAAAACATACAAAAGACAAAATGTAAGAAATATCCAAATTCAGAAACAAATGACTGCTTGGACATTGATCTTACATGGCATATTGAAATCATACAAAATTAGGATCTGGCTACCAGAATTGCTAGATACATTTTAAAAATCACTGAAGACCACTGACTGAGACTCAATTACACATATATTTTAAAGGTTTCCTTTCTTGAGCTACTAAAACACCAAAATCATTTTTCTTCTGGTCATGCATAGCAACAAGTACAATACATTTTCAAGTAGTTGTATTGTGTACCACTGAGCAGAGAGATAACTAATACACAAAACGGATGCAAATTCACATTCTGTATTGCACCAGCATAGTTGCCAGGAAGGAAGTCACTGAATTTTTCTGAGCCCCTGTATCTTCGTGTGTCTCACAGGTACCTTGTCTGTGTAAATGTACCTGCTGCTCTTGGGAGCACCCACAAAATAAAGAGCTTAACAACAACAAGAAGGAAAGATAAAGGTAATAAAATATTTTACACTTGTCCCTAAAAATGTCCATGTCCTCCTTAGAGAAATAAAATCAATATTTAAAAGATGAACCAACTCTTTCTGCTTTTTCCTTTTGGATGCCCAGTGACATGAAGGCTTTTCTACATAAATTAGTATTCATAGGAACTCGAAAAGATTTAGACAAAAAATAAGTCTTAGTATCTCTTCAGAGTCTCTGTTGTGACCTAATGCCTCCCCCAGTGACAACACCAGGTTTTCTTACCAGAACACCTTCCTTTCATCTAAGCTACTTTCTTTTTGAAGATCAGAAGGCTGCAGCTTTTGCTTGATCCCAGGCAGGGCTTGACCAGCTATCTAATCTGTGTAGCTGATAGCACTTACATCACCACTTTGATAAAGAGGCAAGAAGAATGGCTGAATTTCCCTGAAACCCAGTCTGAATAGAATGACAGTGTGTGACATCCCTCCTCTTTAAACAAAGACCATACAAAAGAAATTCTGTTGCTACCAAAACAAGCACCACCATGCCCAGCTGCTAGGAAAAGAAGCCATGTCCTACGTGTGGTCCTACGTCTCACCGTACGAGACTTGGAAATACGATTTTTTCTGTTTAAGTCCTAAGAATGGCACAAGAACTTATAATTTGAAGGTTCTGATCATTTCTTATTCACAGCAAACTGCTTATTTTAATGGAACTAATCTCTACCAAAAAGCAAAGCTGGTACTCAAAACAGCGAATTGAACAAGAGTTTCAAAAAATAACAAAAGTATGCTTGGACACGCAAGACACTCATACAGCTTCACACAGGAGGTACAGATAATTTGATAGGTCAGAGGAAAATAATATTTTCTTTCCTTTTAGGCAGCAAAGAGGTTCATATATGTTCACTTAATTTTGGCGATTTATGTCTCTTCCCCATCTGATTCAAATACTGGAGTCAGAGATGTCAGTCTCCAAAGCGACAAGTAAATGAGTTGCATGGATTCTTCAGGATGGGATGTCATTCTTAGATATTTTCAGTGGAATTCATAGAATACATGCAAATCTCTGTAAAATACAAAAGCTGTTAGACACATCAAAAAGTGCACAGCTGGCCATCTTCCTAAATATCATGACACAATATCACACTTTAGGATATGACACCATAAGATTTATCTGTGCAGTGTTAACTCATTCGTCATATTCCTGCACTGAGCACATTACTGATCCATGTGTCTCCACACAGAGAGATCCATGTGCATTCCACTGTGCTTCCTTCGAAAGGAAGCTGAGTCACAAACATTGTTTAAAAAAATCCATTCATCACAAGATTTGAATGTATGGCTGGAGGACTCTCCAAAAACCTTCCATAGAGAAAAATCTTATTTTTATTTATTTAATAGAACTCCAAATACATCACTTTTGTTTAATAAATTCCCCATAGCACCATTGAGAAGAATATATTTCAAAGGGAATCATTACAGCATTTCAGGAGAAATGAATTCTTGTGTTGACCATAAATCTACAAAAAGCATGATCTACAGGGAGTCAGTTCCCCTCCTGTCCAGGGTTAAGCCAAATCAGCATAACTGTTCCTTAAAGAGCAATCCAGTTTTTATGGTTATCCAATTGTATGGTCTTTGTCCCTAAAAGTCATTTTTGCCCTCAGGTAAGTTTGTCAGTGTGGTTTATAGCTTAACAATTATTTTAAGTGGGAATACTAAGTGCCAACATCTATGAAAAGTATAAAATAAAATGGTCTACACTGAAATTTATTTTTCCAGAGATAAAATGTATTAGAGTCCATATGTGTCTTGGTTACTTTTCTCATTGCTCAGACAAAATACCCAACGCCCAAAATGAAGGAAGGAAAGGTTTATTTAGCTCACAGTCTGTGGAAGTCTCAGTCCATGCTTGGCTGGCTCTGAGGCAGAGTGACACATGGCAGAGGGCAACAGTTCATGGCAGCAGAACACCAAAGCAACAAGAGCAAAAGGGAGGAGTGGCAGAGAGTGGCAGAGAGCAAGCCTCTTTCCCTCCCTTGTATTGTAAACAGTCTCCCCGCACCCTGGGGGTTGCAGCACTCACAGCTTCTCCAGGCCCCCTCTTGCACAGGCTCAGGATGAATACAAAGTAAACACCGTGGCTCCCTGCTGAGGCACATAGTTAACTTTCTAAACTTCTCAAATTGACACAATGAACAACATCCCAGAAGGGTAAGGGTGTGTCCTTTACACCAGAAGGCAGAACTGTTGAGTCACTCAGCCAAACCTCTAGACTCCCCAAGTTGACACAATGTATCAACCATAAAAGCAATACCTTTAGCAGTGAAGAAAAGAAAAAGCAATGTCTTTTTACTGAGAGAGAAACTATGAAGTTTCTGAAAAAGTGTTATTTGCGTTTAGTCATTGATTAATTGAGTAAGCCCACACGTAATCTGGTAGATTCATGCCTACAGAGGAAGATACAGAACCAGTGATGAGACCCCGGAGGCTCTGACCCAAGAGCTTCTACCTCTTGACCTAGAATTTCCAGTGGCCTCCCCTATGCTATTGTGTCTGAGTCTTACAGATACAGTCTTATACATTTTCCAAAGATGCAGTTCTCTGAATCCCAGCTGCAGCAGTGGGATCAGGTTACAGGACGCAGAGTCTCCAAGCTTGTGTTCCCCCAACACCAAAGATGAACCTTCTTATCATAACAGAGTCTCTCCTTAAAAGCTTTCCCCACTTCCAGGAATCCCATCACTGGACCCAGCCCTCATGCAGGACAAAAGCAATGGCTCTTACATCTTCCTCACTCCAAACTGAGCTTTGCATGAGGGTAGTTGTATGTGAACAAGGGAAAACAGCAGCAGTCTAAGAATATTTGCTAGGTCTTAGTGCCTGGACACACACGCACACACACACACATAGCCTTTGTGTGAATTAAGGCAGCGTGCCTCTATAGGCTTCAAAGAACTATGAAAAGAGGGCAGGACATCTCTAGTTAGCATAGCTGGAGTCAGACTCCTGAATCAAGACTCTGAGGAAGTCTGGGCCATGGCTGTGATACAGAAGTGAGCAGTAGTGCAGACCTAAGGGACAGAGAAGGATGCAGGCACCCTGGGTCAGCGCCTCTCAAACTCTGGCTCCCATCCCTCCTGAGACTGGCAGTTTTTCCTGCCCTTAGGTTTGGTATCTTTCCATACAAACTCTCATTAGCTATTTATTTTGTTTGTTTTAACATAGTTTGAGTAGTTTCTATTCTTTGCGACAAATCCCCCAGATGCCTACTGACAAAATGATTTTCCCAGCTGAAAAACAGTGTCAAGGCATGACTGGAATTAATCCTGGTGTTCTCCATTGGCTAGGGAATTCTGGGCAGCAGGACTGTGGCTTTCACTCATTACCATGACTCTGTCCATCCTTGGGGGTTGCTGATGCTCTTGGCCCAGGTTTCTGGGAGAAGAAGCTGCAGCTCCTGAGACTGGGAAGCGAGCATCTGAACAAGTCTTACTCGAAATTCGAGGAATAGCACAGTGTTGCAACACTGTGGAAAATTAACAATGACTGGCAGCCTCTGCTCTACAAATAAAAGAGTTCTAAACCCATGCGTACATCCCAAAGTCACTCCGTTAACTCCTATTAACTTTGGAATCTCTTCCCACTGTGCTTTGAAACACTGATCACTACTATGTTGCTTTTACAGATTTTAATATTATAGCAGCATAATTCGTAATAGTTAAATCTTGGAAACAGCCTACACATCTATCAACAGTTGAGTGGATAAAGAAAATCTGATACATAGACACAATGGAGTACTATTAGAGCATAAAGAAGGATAAACTTGAATCATTTGTGGGAAAATGCATGCACCTTAAGATCATGATGTTAAGTGAAATAAATCAGACCCACGAGATTAACTGTCACATGGTCCCTCTTATACAAGCACACAATATAAATAAAAAGCAAGATACAAGGCAGATAGAAAGTAAGAAGACACATCTTTGTCAAATAAGAAAGGCATGAAGAGATGGAGGGAGAGGAAGGGAAAGGGGTGCAAAAGGAATTCAGCTGTGTTGTGCGCATGTAAAACACCCCACCAGGAATGTCATCGTGACAGATACAAATGTGGACAATAACTAATTTTTGAAGGTGACAGAAGACAGCAATAGTCGTGCTTCAATTTGAAATCATCTCCAGGTAAAGTTAGTTCTTAAACAAACCAAATGGTAAAGATAAATAATTCTGGCTAATGGAGAGAGTTATGTAGCTAGTACATTGTAAACAAAACTGCAGGAACAATAGATTTCACAAAACTAAAAGCAATACTAATATATCCAGGCATTTTCTGTGGGGATAAAAACATGTTTACAATATGAGAGGAATTGATCTTATAGTGTCTACCTAAAATTTCATGAATATCCTCTTCCTAACCTTCCATCCAACCTTCATACACTGGACCTATTGAAAACAATCACCTCCATAAGGTTCTTGCTATTTTTTGCAATTGAGTTTCAAAGTATTCAGTCAATATCCTTAAGGAATATTAATATATTCATCTTAAAAATAAATGCATTATATAAAGCTCATCACTCTAAAAGAAACATTGGCTCTAATTTAGTTTTTAAGAAATTCTCAAAGAAAAGATTTTGTGATGTGTTCTAGAATGTTCCTATCCTGGAAGTTTTTGGAATAAGATGTGTCCCTGATCCATGTAAGTGTGAGTTGAACTGAGGATGGGTAGCAATCTCCCTAACGAGTTGAAATTCCCTGTATTCCACATTCTTTACTAAGTTGAATCTGCACCTTTCAGAAAGCAACCCCCTACTTCTGCAGGGAGCAGTGACTTTTCATATCCAGAGACCTTGAGCTCACAACAAATGAGGAAACACTAAATCAAGTAGTGTCAGGTGCTTAGCATCCAGTCCTCACTGGATTAGTGCAATCACGCTGCAGGCTTCATCTTTGTTCCCATCCTAAGGTGAAGGGGCACCCAGAATGGGAAACTGTCACAGGGCCCATAGCCCATTTGATGATCTGTCAGGGTCCTTGCTTGGGGGGTGGAGCTATGCCTGACACTAAAAGTACAGAAACACTTCCCATAGATTACATCTGCCCAGATTAGGTTTTCCTTCAGTCCTACTTAGCCTTCTCATGTGTTTTAAAAACAGAATTCTTGAGAAAGAAAAGGTTAAGCATTTTATCAAAAGAAAACATAGGAGTGCAACAAAATGTACTATGAAAATGAATATGTCAGAGAAGGACGGAGCACAGGTATTCAACAAGCCCATGTTGCATTCCTTCTTTAAAACGCGTCTGTGTGAGTATGTGGAGAAACCAGAACCCTCTGTCCTGTGGGTGGAAATGTGCAGTGATGTGAGCACTCTGAAAACCAGCATGGCGGTTCCTCAGGAACTTCAACACAGAGTTACTATATGACATGGCAACTCAGCTTCTTTCTTCACTTCAGTTTTTGAACAAAACCATTCAGCAAAATGTTGCTTCCATTCACTAACTCTGCCTCTGGTGGAAATATGATCAATCATCTTTCCCACACAAACACAAGCACACAGTAGCCATCTTCCCCCAAATCATAAAACAAACTAAGTTTGTGAACTGAGGTACCATAGTACACCCAAAGAACTGAAAGCAGAATCTTAAGAAATACTTGCACACAATGTTCACAGCAGCACTATGTACAGCAGCCAAAAGGTGAAAATAACATATATCAGTGGATAGATACATAAGCAAAATGTGGTACATGCACACATTTTGGGATATTACTTAAATGTTAAATGGAAGGAAATTCTGATGCATGCTACAGCCTGGATAAACCTGGAAGATATTAGGGTTAGTGAAATGTACCTCAGGCAAAAAGATATATGTTCTATGAGTTACTGAGAGGAGAAATAGAAAACAGGATGGTAGTGGCTAGGGGCTTGGTAGAAGGAGGAATGAGGATGTATTGCTTAGTACAGTTTAGTTCTGGGAAATGAAGAGTTACAAAGACAGACAGTGGTGATGGTTGCACATTATGAATATATTTAATATCACTAAACTACACCCTGGAAATGTTCCATAGTAAATTGAATGTGTATTTTAACACAATAACATTATAAAACATTCTTTAAAAAATCAACAACAACGAAAGTCTAGAACTTGGTAAATAAATGAGCCTCCAGAAGTGAAACACTCATAAGTTGATGTCCAGGAAATAGAGATTTAACAAATCCTACCTCAATAGAAAAGCTCAATGATTGTCTACCAATGGCAAAATGAATGTGGGATCTGTCACTGAAAGTATCTACAAGGCTAATACCAACCCTCAAACCTGACATGATTCACACATCCAGGTTTAGATCTGTTGATTCTCAAGGGACCATTTCTGCTTTTAAAAATAACAGTAATACCCAAGGATTTGAGTGTCACTATGCAACTTTGGCAGACAGTCACTGCATGGGAAGCACTTGACAAAATCTTAACCATCAAAAGTATGCAAAGAATTCAGGTGAGTCGAAGTGACACAGAAAAGGGTTTCTTTCCAGACATCATGAGATATGGGGCAGGTCATTTAACTTTCTCAACTTCAGTGCCTGTTCAGTGGGAATAGAATAATATGAGCTTTATGTGCACCATTATGTTAGAATGAAAGCCTCAGAAATAATACACTTCTGAGTTCTTTGTAATAGGTAAAATATGTTATCAATATGTTGCTGCTTTTTGAGCAAAGTTACTAAACATGCCGTGCTTTGTCACATCTGAGCTGTATAACAGGAACACAGAGGTTCCACTCTGGCATCAATTCATTCACTCAAAAAGCCACACCACTTAATTTTAAAAGTATACAACAGGATATTTTAAAATAGTGGCACCAAATTATTTGATGTTTCTCCTATTGCGAGATGGGGTCTATGTCTTTTTCCATTAGCACAAGTTGGATACATGGCTGCTTCAGCTGACAGATTATATTGGCTATTACTTTACAGGACTTGTGAAATCAGGTCATAAAAGGATATGCAACCTGAATGTGATTTGCTTGAGACTTGGCTGTACATAATCATTACAGCCATCCCGAGACTGTCACTCCAGGAAGACACCCATAGGTGCTCCATTTGATGAGCTCAGTTGAGCCTACAGCTAGTAAACAGCACCAAATGCTTGCCAGACGACCTATTTCAAACAACGCACCCTGGCAGTCATCTGACAACAATTATGTGGGAGATCCCAACTGAGAATTGCACACACAAGCTTCTCCCAAATTTGACCTAAAAAATCATGAGAAAATAATAGCGTTGTTACATGTGTGTATGCGTGTGTGTGTGTGTGTGTGTGTGTGTGTGTATTACTGTAGGTTACTGTAACAAAAGACCACAAATCCAGTAGTTTAGAAAAATCAAAATTCATTTCTCAAAGTTCTTGAGGCCAGAAGTTCAAGGTCAAGGTCCTGGTGATCTGTGTACCATGAGGGCAGCTTCCTGGTTCGCAGATAATGCCTTTTCCGTCTTACCCTGTGCAGCAAAAGGAACCAGGCAACTCTTTGGGCTCCTTCATAAGAAAACTAATCTCATTAACGAGAGCTCTATACCCAAAGTTACTCACTTTCCGAATTTCCCACCTTGTAAAACCATCACCTGTAGGATAAATTTCAACATAGAACTATTGGATGGACATAGTCCATTGCTCACACCCTAAGTGACCATGACGGGTAGCACCATAAACTCACAGAACATTAGAGTGCAGCAAGTGCATTCCTTAACTTCGATGTTTCCAGTGAAAGAGGGGTATTGACAACACTCCATTTTCTGGGGCTTCTTTTAAGGGAATTTGGTAACTCAAAGGAGGAGGTTAAGGTAAAATTAAAAAGACCTGTTCCTGGAAAGTGTGAATATAGTGTGGCTTTTTAATTCTCCAAGCACATGTTGTGAAGCATCAGTGTCAAAGGCATCTGTGACAGGGTTGGGCTCTTCTTGTTCCAGCTGTGGCAACCTTGGGCCGATGCTGATGAAGGTGGGATAACACTAAGTCATTTAGACTGTCTAAGCGTGCTTACTGGCAGATGCTCACGTAACTTACACAGATGTGTCTGTTTGCCATGTGACTAACACTATACCAAAGTGAGGCAGCGGGTATTTAAAATCCAAAGTAGTACATCTTTTAAAATAAGTTTTATTGTTCTGTATATTTGCATAACCAAGACTAGAAAACAAAGAGAACACTTCTATTCACTTGTAGCATGTGCGACCATCTTAGAGTGATAGAAAAGACCGAGTTATCAGGGACTTCTTTTTCAGCACACAGCCAAGTATTATTTAAGTATGCAGAACCAAAGATCACATCAAGAAACACCCTATGCGGTTAACTTGTGGAATACTAAAGAGTATTTGCATTTAGAAGTCTCTAATGTTCTGTGCATTTAAAATAAATCTATAAATCTAGTGATAACCTATCTTTATCTTTTAAAAATTGGTACACAGTTGTACTGTTTGTGGGGCTTGGTGGTGATATTTTGATACAAGCATACGATGGGTGCTGATCAAATCAGGATAATTAGCATATCCAGCACCAGAAACATTTATCATTTCTTTGTGTTGGGAACATTCAAAATCTGCTAGCTGTTTCGAAAAAGACAGCGCTTTAAGTGCTCTAGTGAATCTGTCACACAGGACCGAGTTATGTGATCAGAGCTTGCATGAGAATAAACAGCAGGTAGCCAACATCTTACTCAGGGGCACCCAGTGTGCTAGGGACACGCGGAGAGCAGGTAGGAGACTGACTAGAGACGATGGAGCGTCGAGACCGGCTCCCTGGCTTCGGTCAGGCTCTTCAAGCTTGCTGATGTGTAAAAGGTTCACCTCACTCCTCTGGGTCTTGCTTTCCTCTCTCACGGAAGTGGGCACAGTCACAGGTGAGATGGGACATCCTTCCATCCGGTGGCAGTGGGTTCTGTCTAAGCTAGTGAGCCAGCCGAGGATACTATGTGAGCTGAAGCACTGTCGTGGTGAGTGCACGTACCATTGCCTCAAACTTGAAATAATGGTCAATTACCGAATTCTGACAGATTTGTAAAATTAAGGCTGTACGTCCACTTTAAATCACACTTGATATGATTGCCGAAGGATAGAAAATTCTGGAAGGTAATTAACAAAATATCTCAACATCCTGAAGTCTATATGTCCTGTAATCCAGCCTTTCTACTCCTCATTACTTCTTCTAATTAATTGTGCAGTATTCACTGCAGACTGGATACATAATTACAGTGCTTTATGATGTGGCTCTCATAAGCAGGTAGATATTTATTCATGAGGATGAGGTAATTCTCATGATGTATTCTTAAAAGAAATGAAGCAGACTGTGGACAATACGGTAGGCATTATCTTGATAAACTAAGATATACATAGCTGCGTAAGTAAAAACTCAATGGAGAGATAAAAACTGAGACAGTTATGTACATGAAAATGTTAATAACAGTCTGAGCTTCACTACTTCTATACATTACATTGTGTATCCATGACAGGTCAGTGAAGTACCCCTCTGCCCCCCAGGTTGCCTCAAGGCTGCAGAAGTTCAGCCTATCCTCGCCTTTGCCAAGTGCTTTTCTCCATTGATGAGCCTGGTAGCCCTGATTCCCACTGTTATAGCTTGTATCTAGATGTCTCCACAAGTCTCCTGCAGTCTCAGGTGGGGCATCTTTGGAGGTGGCTGGATCTAGAGTGTGTGATGCTGGGAGTAAGAGTGTGATTACTGAAGCAGTCCACTGACTGGCTTGGCAACACCCTAAGCCCAGGACCCTGCATAGAATATAAAAAGGGCAGAAGAAGCTGCACTGTCCCTTGTGACTTATTGCTTCCCCCATTGCCTTCTGCCTGCCACAAATTGTTTCTTGTCTACCATGGCCCTCTGCCATGCCACCCTGTCTTGCAGCCAGCTAGCTATGGACTGAAACCTCTGCAACTGTGAACCAAATAATCCTTTCCCCGTTTAACTTTGGATGTTGGGTATTTTGCCTCAGCAACAAGAAAAGTAACTGAGATACCCACTGTCTCCAGGTTGTGTGAAGATAGGTTATTTCTAGGATCCTCCTTTTTACATCTTTATTTTCTAACTTTTCACATTGAATAAAGATTACTATCTAGATTTTTTAACTGTGTCATGAAATGCCTTTTGTTTTATCCAGAAACTTCCATCAACCCCCTGCTTCACCCTGATGAATATTCAGTCATTAGGTTTAGAGTTGAGGGGGCTTAGCTAGATGCCCCAAAGTAAATCTGGACATGTGTTGCTCACTTGAGCTCCGTCCGGTTCCTGGGTACCATTTGCTGAAGTGATCTACCAAAATAGGAGGTAGAAAAGAGATGGAGATCACCACAGTGGCTTGAAGCAATGAGAAAAACAAGGAGACTTTGTTAGACATCTCCACCTTTATTGACTAGATAGATTTAAAATATTGACATATTTTTAAAAGGTGCTTCTGTCTTCCTCTGAATTCTTACATGCAAAGATAATCCTTTTTCTGTTTGCATTAGGGATGAAAAGATACTGATAAATCACCTTTTCACCTTCACCCATGCTGGATACACAGTGTCTGTTAATACTTTCTAAACAAAAATACACTCTTTCTGCAGGAAATGTAAACATCTGAAGTGCTATGATGACACTCCACCAAGAGAGAAAAGAAAGGAGTAACAACCTTACCACATATATTCTCAGGTTAGCAAGTAATGCTAGCTGTCTTAGTTACTCTTCTCTCATTGCTGAGAAAAAAACACCTGACACTCAGAATTAAGAAAAGAAAGGTTTATCTATCTCTGTGGAGTTTTCAATCCATAATAAGCGGGCTCCAAGACAGGGTGGCATGGCACAGGGGCAACACTTCAAGGCGGCAGAAGACACCAAAAGCAACAAGAGTGAAAAAGGGAGAACAAGACTCTTTTCTTCTATTGTAAGCAGGCTACCCCACCCCCAGCCCCAGGCAGGTGCAGCACTCACACCATCTCTGTACCCCCCTCTTGCAGGCTACTCCACCCCCAGCCCCAGGCAGGTGCAGCCCTCACACCATCTCTGTACCCCCCTCTTGCACAGGATGAGGGTGTTTACAAAGTGAGGACCCTGGCCCTCTGTGGAGTTAAATTTCTAAACTTCTCAAGTTGACACAATGTATCAACTATTACAATCCACCCCTTGTCAACTTGGCAAC